>SNQJ01S0009789.1:117911-139939 GCA_010110895.2 Picea sitchensis
GAGGGGCAATTTGTTTTTAGAATTCAAGACCAAAAACACCAAAAATCATGCAATTTCGCTACTTCAAATGCAAGGATACCCCCAATCTAATATAAAGCAAGAAATCATTTTTTGTTTGTTTCAAATATAGCTAAAAGTAATAGAAAATATCTATAAAACAAAGCAACCCAAATAAATTTTCTCTTTTAACACAAACTATTCAATAAAAGAAAAAGTTCTTTCACCAAACAATTATAAGGAAAAAATAATTCTTTGTAACTAAAAGACACTCAAAGAAAGAGACCAAATATTTCAAAAATAAACAAAGCAAAGATGGCTAAAAGCATCTGAAAAACTTTCAAGCGGGATGTAAACAAATCATAATAAAACCCAACAATTCACCCCAAAACCAAATCCAATATTTGGGTAAGGAAAACCATCAAAAATATAAAAAAATCATAATCCTTGTAGGCTGTCAGACTAACACAGTGCGAAAATCCCTGATTTTCGCAAGCCAAAGAACGAATACAGTGCATAAATTCCTAGTTTCCGCAGGTGCTATTGGATAAATCAGTGAATGCGTACATAAACTAATCTCCCTAGATCCACCTGGATCTAGAACAAAACAAGACAGGACATGACGCTTTCCCTAGGTTGATACCATTGAATTTATCACCAAAGAAGGAATGTATGACATACCTTTATATATTGCTTCCTGATATCTCTATTGTCCCTTCTTCGCTCCGATGCTCTTGTGAGATCAGATCTGCAATGACACAAATCAACCAAAGTGAAAGCAGCGATTATAGATTCAATGGAAACCTAAACATGTGATCAAGGAGTCATGTAATAAAATACTAATGATTTTATGAGAAAGAGACATGTCGCTGTATCATATTAAGTAAAAGTGGAAGATACAACCAGATTGCCTTAATGTTGCAAGTTCCATTTCGGTGGTCCTTTGTTCCAACACACACATACACTTGCTCTGAATTTGCATGAAGATAATCCACAAGGATTGATGAACAAATGGAGGCCTCAAGCATAAATTGTCTCAGGATTCTTCACATAGTCTTCAGTCTATTCTTTTCTCAATCTTGCTTGACCTTTCTTAACCTTTTCCATGAGAAATCCATTATTACATAAGAGAAGATGAATTGGTTAATAGGATGAGGATGATTCCACCAAATCAGAAAATCCAGTAAGATCACAACCATACAGACGCCACCTCACATTCTAGAAGACTCTCCTTCTAGACACTTCGTGAAACTTCTTCCTTTTCTTAGCTTCAAGCACCACTGCACCCTACCTATATAGCAACATGCAGAAATCTCGCAGGCCAGGCATAGAGTAGCCTGTGGAAATCCTTGATTTCCACACTGTGTACCACTATCATCCTGTAGCGTCATTCTAAAAATGTGCCTTGTAGGGGAAGAAACTCAGCGATTTTACTCATATGAAAGATTGTTTTGGAAGCATGAACACATGCTTATGGGATCATCATCAGAGTGACCAAAATAATGTGTAACATAATGCCCCCCAAAGTATGAGGCTGGAACATGTGACATCCAAAAAAATTTGTAAAATGCGTGTGTGTGCTGGAAACAAGGAGCGCACCAATCAGGAACCTGCAAACAATCAAGCATCTACATAGAATTATACCATTTCTGAGGTAGTCATTCCCATGCTCATATTACAAGTTATTGAAATAAAAAATGCAAGGCATGGCCACCAATTATACATCGTGGATTCATGTCATCAAAATTCTACATAGCCACCAGAAATACACCGCGGATCTACGTATTAGAAAGTGTAAATTCAGACATAGCCACAAGACATACAAAGTGGATCTGTGTGTCAATTCAAATCATAAATACTCCATCACAACTTGGGCCAAAAAGATGAGATCCAGGGTCTTCAATCCCTTTGTCCATAAGTAAGAATATAACCATGTGATTACAGGTGTTGAAGTCGAACATGGTAGAAACCACTTGATTACCGGTCATTGATGAAAACCATTAACAAGTGTGAGGGAAATCACCATTGATGTCAATGACTCCCAAGGTACCTTAGTACAATCCAAGGAATGTGAATAAATGAGCTGAAGTCAAACACTCGATGAAATCTCTCGATCAGGGACCAATTATGTGAAT
The DNA here is from genome assembly GCA_010110895.2 of Picea sitchensis. NCBI lineage: Eukaryota > Viridiplantae > Streptophyta > Pinopsida > Pinales > Pinaceae > Picea > Picea sitchensis. The sequence continues at coordinate 120,044 of SNQJ01S0009789.1, forward strand.
CCACGGTCGAGAGCGAAGAGACCTGCCATTAAGGCATGCAGGTTCTAAGGTACTAAACGATTTCTAAGTCTTATTCTAGGATGATGAGTTGAAGTCGACAGGAAAAATACTCATCACAGGAGGGCCTTGATGTATCCCCCATCATTGACACGAAATAAGTAACAAATTAAAGGTATATCAAAGTATGAAAATGATTTGAAACTAACACAGGGAAGGCCGACATGGTAAGAAATGACAATGCAGATGGTCGACTCGAAGGAGGGATTGTTTGGACTTCTCTTGAACATATGAATGACACGACACTGGTCTTGGCAGCATTGACTCAAAAACGACCCAAGATATGAATTTGATGAAGGCCAAACGAGAGACAAATGGATTTCCCAACTTGGATTCAAATGATGAAGGGGATTTCATGTTCAAGAGCGACTAGTACTGCCACTAGCACAGGTACATAAACACATCTCTTTCCCAAATTTTCCCCCACCATTTTTGGTGAGTACCTCTTTATTTTTATGCAATATTGAGGAGGATAACATATGCTTGTAATGTAAGCTCATCCTTCGGACAAGTCCCTCGGAGTATTTTTAACGAACCCTAAGAAGGAGTGGTTCGGTCCCATGTGGGTATTCGATGTTTGTTTAACGAGTCCAAAGATATAAAATTCAAGAGTTTTTCATGTTTATAGAGTCTGAAAAACACTTCAAAGAGAAGTCTCTCAGTTCCTTTTTCGTAAAATAGTTCTACAGGACCGAAAAAGTGATAAACTATCGCTCGTTTGAGGTTTTATTCAAATACTTTTATGAGCATGAACAGAACAAGGTCGCTCAGCAATATTTTTGTTTTTATGGAGTGTGAAAAGATCTTATATGATACTCCATGTGTTTCATTTTTTGTGTTACCAAGCCGAGTATGAAAGGACGACAAAACTATACTCGGTTTCATTCTCATAAATTTTCGAGCACGAGAATGAACAAAGAGTGAACTCGAGGTTTTACTAAAAAACCCTAAAAAGTATCGATATGCGTAACGAAGAGAAAACAAATTACAGAACAAAGATCCATACTCCGTTAATTAGGACTCTGGTCTTCCTCCTGGAAAAAACAAGACACTCATGAGACTATTAGTTTTGAGGGTTTATAACCAAACACATTTTTATAATATAAAATATTATTAAAAAAGGAAAAAACTGAAATAAATAAGAGAAAGAGTTATTTTTTACCATTTCATTTGTATTTGGTCAAGAACTTGTCAAAAAGCCCCCTTTTCACCCCCTATTTCAGCAGTCAATTGTGAGGAGCATGAGCAATGAATCGACGAATGGTTTCTTTGAAAATAGTAAGTGCTTCATCTTCTTCATTTTCAATGGTTTAAAATTTGTTTTTGGTGGTCAAAAGATGATTTTTTGGGTGATTTTTGGGTTGGTAGGCATGCACTGGGGTTGTCGCAGGTGGCCTATATCAGGCCTTGTGGAAATCAAGGATTTTTGCAGGTGCCCAATAGCTCACTTGCAAAAATCCCGCAGTGTAACTGAAGCTCGATTGCGGTGGATGAAAACCAAAAACAGAAAAGCAAGCGTTGAACCAAAAAAAAAATCCAAAAAGGCTAGATAAAGATGCTAACTGTCCTCTTTTACTTCCATGCAGGTGTTTGATTGAAAAAATGTTGGAATGGAGAGAACGTGAGCATGAACATGATGAATCTGTGGCTTTGAATGATCCAGGAACCATTGATTCTCTTTGGCAATGTGGCCTATTGAAGTTTTTCAAAGTTCAGAGCATGAGAGCCCAACGAATACTATTAGACTACTTGGTCCATATGTGGGACATGGAACAACAATTATTTCACATAGGTGTTCATGTCCTCTCCTTGGACATTGAGGATATTTACTTTCTAATGGGGTTATCCCGTCGTGGGGCATGGGTGTTTGTGACAGGGGGTCGAGGTGGTGGCTTTCCAATGAGCGAGTATATCCATTGACACTGTGAACCGGATGTCGAAAGGCGCAAAGGTAAAGTGGATATCAGAGGTGTGTGGGATATGACTCTCAGAACCATCCTCTTTACGATTTCACAAATGGAAAGAATCACTTCGCCACACATGCTTCTCCAGATTTATTTTCAATATGCCATTGAATGTTTGGAACCTCAAGTATTCAATTGGTGTGATGGTTTTCTCCAGAGAATGAAGACACAACTCACTAAACGAAAGAGAGGATACCTAAAGCAGTTTGGGTATGAGTCCATTTTAGTGTCTTTCTTCTTAGAAAGATTCCCTCATTTGCAGATACAGGTAGAGGGGGGTTGCCAGCCCCACGAGACCCAAGAATGAAACTTTGGTGTGACCTTATGGCACGACATGTAGCGGGCCCTATAATCAAGTACAATGATGCATTTTTTTATTAGTTAAGGCCCCAAATCTTGATGATTGATGATTATGCATACGTTGGCCTGGACTTTTGGGGTGATCCTGACTTGGCTCTCCTTGAGGGATTTTATTGGGGATATCTAGGTAAGAAAGACATTTTGTTCTTTGTAGTGTTTTATGGTTTTTAGGATATTAGATGTTTTTTGTGTTTTCGATCTAAAGACTAATCAGAGACTTTTGACTATGCACATGTAGGGATGCATCGAACTCTGGGCACATATCTTATTCAAAGGTGAGGAGAGGCACATGTGGTAGCAGGGTGGGATGCTGATGACTATGAGGCGATGGAGCAGAATTTAGAAGGCTTGACGGCAGACATCCCCGACATGTCGATCAAGGAGGTCCCGAGGCATTATCAACTCCATACTGTAGGCGTGTTCATCTCACTTAGTCGATTACTTTGTCGGGTAGCATGGGCAGTAGTGTGCTATCATGAGTGACATCCATGACACTATTTCGATCGGCATTTGTGATTCTATTTTGTAGGAGCCATGGGCTCTATATTTTGACATTTTGGTCCTTGGATGGAAAACACGTTTTGTAAAAAATTTTCATTATATATATATGAGGCTTCTACCGGCTTACTCTGCTTTTATATACAATGTGTAATGTGTGATTGGATTTATAAATTTCTCAAATATCTGTCTAACAAATAATTAGCTAGAGCATCAATTAATGTATTTAGATATCTAGGAATGTGTTGATATTCAATATAATCAAAATAACATTCCAAGAGACGAATTCGTAGATATACCCGTAACAAAGTAGGACTTAGGATAGTGTAGACATTACTTAACTAAAGTACTACTAGCTACGAATCAAGTCGTACAATGAAGTGATGAATCCCAAGTGAGATAGCATCGGTCAATAATTCAATGACTGCGCTATATTTTGCGATATTATTGGTTTCACGACCGAGGCAAACACCTTGTAAACTGATAAGTTCGTTGGTGGGTGCATAAATTTACCAAGAAGCAGAAGCTAGGTTCTGATTACTACGGCTAGCACCATAAGTGAAGCCAATATAGGGTAGAGAAGACGTCGACATCTGGAAACCAAACACAACGCAAGGTAAGCAATCAGGGGTCGAAACCGAATAATGAAAAACAAACAAGAGTATGGTACAATAAAAGTACAAGAACTCATGCAAAGATAGTATAAGCATAGTACTTCTTCAAGTAAAGCCCATTTCTGGGTTCACTCAAAGGAATTCCATCATAATCCACTAAATCGTAGGCTCCCTTCTCTAAGACTCGTTTGACGATATATGGACCACGCCACATAGCTTTGAATTTTTCAGCTCCTAGCAGATCACGATGTTGTTCATAGACGAGAACCAGATCTCCCTCAAAGAAAACACGCATCTTGACATGCTTGTCATATTAGGCTTTTACACGTTTCTTATGGGTTTCAATTACTAGGGTGGCATCACGACGGGTCTCATCTAATTGCATAAGATACAATAAACATTCCTCTTCAACAGAGGTGTTTGGGAGAAGTTCGACGGCTAGCTTCAAGGATGGTATTTCACATTCAATCGGGAGAATGACTTCAATGTCATAGACTAATTGAAAAGGGGTAAATCCCGTAGTAGACTTCACAAACGTCCAATAGGCCCATAATGCCGAAAACAATATCATGTTCCAGGTGGTCTTATGGATTCCTATTATACGACGAAGCATAGTGATAAGGATTTTATTTATTTATTCAACTTGGTCGTTGGCCAGTGCATAGTAGGGGGTTGATTTTTCATGTCAAAGACCCAACTTGTCAGTAAGTTCAGACATCATAATGTTCTGAAAATGGCTACCATGATCAGTAATGATAGCTTGCGAGATCCTGAATCGATTAATAATATGATTAAATATGAAAAGGGATGCAATTTTATCGGTATTGTCGAAAGTAGGCATTGCCTCGGTCCATTTGGTGAAATAATCCATGGCTACAATAATGTATCCATGCCCCTCAGTTGAGTGAGGGTTACAGGTCATGAAATCAATGCCCCATTTCATGAAAGGTCCAACGGAAACTACAGGGTGTAAAGGAGAAGGATGCGATCTTATCTTGTTGTTGTATGTTTGGCAAGCATGGAATTTTTGGATGGAAATAATACAATATTTAAATAAAGAAGGCCAAAAATACCCCGCTCCTAAGATCTTCTGGGTAGTAGCCTACCCAGACATGTGACCACCACATGCTCCAAAGTGGTAGTCATTCAAATCTTTCTCAGCTTTATCATAGGTGAGACATTGTCGAAACACAAAGTCAACCCCATGGTGATAAAGAGTGCCACCGAGGATAATGTACTAACATGCTTGGTAACGTATTCGACGACGGTCAGTGCTAGACAAATCGAGCCGAAAAGTCTGAGTTTGGAGATAGATAATGATAACCCCATACCAAAGGTCATTAGAATTGATCAAAAAAAGGGATTTGTTGGGTAAAGAATCCTCTGCTACATTCTCTGTCTCAGTGAAGGGAAGGTCACATATCAGTTTAACAAACACCAAGGGTTTATTAGACTTAGCGCATTCGAATTCTAATTCAAAATCATGGATAATTACTATCCATTTGGAGTATTTTCCCCCTAGCAATTGGCATGTAAGAATGTGTTGCATGGGGTTGCAATCGGAAATTGTAGTGGTCTTGCATAGTAAGATATAGTGACGGAAACGTTGGACATCTTGAATAGCGACCAAGGCCAGTTCTTCAACATGTAAGTATTTGGCTTCGGTAGTCGTGAGACTCTGAATCAAATAATAAATGACATGCTCATCGTGTGAATCATCTTCTTGGACTAGAACCATGGCAATGGTATATTCCGAAGCAGCGATATAGACGAAGTAATCTCGACGATAATCGGGTGGGAAAAGTAATGGGGTATGGGTTAAAGTCAGTTTCAAAGCTTCAAAATATTTGTTGGTAGTGGAATCCCATACAAACGCAGAACCTTTCTTGAGCAGTCGAGTAAATATGAGCGTTAATTGAGCATAGTTTGGGATGAAACGACGTAAAATGTTTTCCTTCCCTTGCAAACTTTGAAGCTAGAAAAGTGAAGAAGGAGGAGGGAGATTGAGTATCCCCTCGACCTTCAAAGGATCGACCCCGATCCCCTGGCGTGACACGATAAAACCTAAAATTTGGTCAGACTCCACACAGAAAACACACTTGTGTGGGTTTTAGCGTATTATGATAGAACCAACAACGAAGAAAAATGGCTCGGAGGTGTGTCGGATGATCAATACGTTGCATGGAATGTGTCGGTAGGTCATCTAGATATGGTTGTAAAATGTACTTAATATCATGAAAATCATAATACATGGCACGTTGAAAAGTCACACCGGTGTTCTTTAAACTGAAGGGTAGTTTCCGGTAGGTAAAGGTGCCCCAAGGACAAATAAAAGCGGTTTTGTGTTGATCTGCAAGAAAGATGTTGGTTTTATTATAGATGGAGAAACTGTCCATTAAAGAGAATATTCCACTCCCTACACAATCGTCGATGATCTATTCAATGAAGGGGGTGGGAAAGTTGTCCTTAGGACAAGCTTGATTTATATCCCTATAATCAACGCAGACATGGATCATACCTTGTTTCTTTTTAACTGGATTGAGATTGGATACCCAATCAATTAAAGCCATAGGATAAATAAAGCCAGCTTTAAGAAGTTTTTCAACCTCAAGCTTAATAGGAGCTACTTTACGATGGTGGACCAGATGAAGTCTCTGCCAGACAGGTCTAGTTCCCAGGTACATATTAATTTTGTGTACAACAATATCAGGGTCAATACCCGACATTTCTTCATAGCTCCAAGCGAATATGTCACGAAACTCTTGGAAAAGTGATTTATAGGTTACAACTTCAGGTTTAATGGATATGTCGAGGGGGATCGTGGGTGAAATATTACTTAAGTTACCTTCATATAACACGTCGTGTGATGTCTCGGGAATAGAGAAAATGAAAACAATGGTCGACGGAGTCAAGATCCGTTGGTAACTCTCAATGGTGTGTTGTTCGAGGAAGAGAATTGAACGATGATGTCCATCATCCCAAGGGGTATCTTCCATCAACATAACCGACATAATCATCTCGTCCGTGGGAAAAACAACGTGAAATGGGTCAGGAGACGAATAACCAAAAGAGGGGGTTTAAGGGGTTGTCGATTGAATGGATTGATAGGAAGATTCAACTAGACTTAAAGGAATTTGGTTGCCGTAGCGAGGATAATCACCAGGTTTGGGTATGATCCATGGGTCAGAAGACGAGTGAGTTTGGAAAACCGAGGTGGAAATCATGTTGATTGAGGCAACTAAAGGAGGTGGAACATCAGGAGGTGGGATCGGGAACATGCCCATCAGAGTAGAATATTTAAGTAGGCCCACACCAATGTTCTCATACCCAGGAGGTGTCTTTGCGATAAAATGGACTTTGCTAGTACGGGTGTCAGAGTTGAAAAAGGATAGATGGTCGACATTGATGACCTTTCCCTGATGCGGAAAACGTAAAATGCGGAAAAGCGTAAACACAACAGTGCACATCACGTCAATCCATCTATGGCCAAGTAAGAGGTTATAATCGAGAGGTGCATCAAAGACCTCAACTTCAACGTTGACCAATTTTCCTTCCAATTTAATAGACAATAAAGGAATTACACCCTAGGGTTTAAAGCTAGAGCCATTGAAGGCTTTAAGCATGTTATGGGATTCAGTAAGAGGAGGAGAGTCAATGTCTTTCCAATAGGAAATAGACATTACACACATGGAGGAACCCTCATCAATAACAGTCCTACAGATGTTCTTGTCAAAGACAACAACTTGTATTTGGAATGATAGTTGAGGGGGGAGACTTGGAATGTGATATTCGAAGTAAAAGATTATCAAATTTGTATCTGTAGTATCAATTCCACTTATATCCTTTAGCAGTGCCTTCTATTGAGTAGGGAAAATTTGAAGGACTTCGAGAGCCGACATCATAGAAGGTGCTTGCGCCAGATCTTCTACAATACTGTAGTTCTGAGCAACACGTGCATGAGGGTTGAAGGTGGAATTTTGAACAACACCCTTTGGGGGAGGGCGAAGAACTATATCGAGACTCAGTCATTTGAGATGAAGAGGACCGTTGGGAGGTGAAGTTGAAGGAGGTTGTTGAACCAATGAAGGTGGTATATCGTCAACCTTCTCCTTTGAGGAAGAATAATCTTTGGCTTGAGTGGTCAGTGTAACATCATTATTTCTAGAATCAGCAATACACATGAGTACATAAGAAGTAGTGGAGGGAGAGGGTTTTTCATGGATGACCAGCTGGGCCTGCTGTTGAGAAGGGAAAGGTTGAGACAATAGAGCAGGTGTGGGAGGTTTCACAGTCCCTTGGAGGAACTTAGTAACCTCAACCCGTCTTGGACAATCTTTCATATAGTGATCGTCACCACAGATAAGGAAAGGGTATCGGGGTTTGCACTTATCCTTATAATCAACAAGCTGGGTTTTTTTTTTCTCAGACTATGGGTTATTTTTGTCCTCCTTATTCTTACCCTTTCCCTTTTTAGATTTATTTTTTCTGGCAGGGGTAGATTGAACAGAGTTAACCTCAGCTGTTTTTCCAGTGGGAGGAGTAGGAGATGGAGCATTTTGAACATTAGAAGCATTTGACTTGGGGTTGGTGGGAGAGGCTTGCGTATCTTGATGTTGAGCATGGAAAGTGTCAATCACACCATCAGTTGCATCAGAAGCAGTAGGGGTAGTTGAAGTAGTAGTGGTAGAAGGGCGAGGTGCATCAGGGAGTAAGTCATAAAGAGTATCCATCTGTGAATAAATGAGGTCGAGGTATTGAGAGAGACTGATAGCCTATTCTTTGGTAACAACACCACCCATGGAAATATCATGAGAGAAATTATTCATGAATGATTTCGTGAACCACTTCGCCAATAACTTATCGAGAAGATTGAGTCTGATCAAATGTCGTCTTCGTCTCCACTCATGAATGTGATCAGAGATGTGAGTGGCTTTAGTTTGTTTGAAGGAACTTAGGATCTTGGTTCTTGTTGCATAACGGATTGATAATTGATAGTGTGTAAGGAAATCCATCTCTAGGGTATTAAAGTCAGTGAAGAAACCTCATGGTAATTCTATATACCACTTTGCAGCCGAACCCGTGAGATTTCGTTGGAAGAGTCATAACCGAATAGAATCATCAATCAAAGAGTTGGATGAACACCAAAGGTGGAAATTCATGACATGGTTTCTCAAATCCTCTCCCGATTTACCATCAAATTTGGGATGTCGGATGGTAATTTGGTCGGTACCACGGGCTAGTGGGGAGAATGCAGGATAGGATCATTCAAGATTCTAGACAAATCAGGTAGATCCAAGGTGGCTAAAAAAGGTAATTGTCTATTCACAGGAGGATACTGGTAACTTTGGGGAGGGAGTCCCATCGGTAAACCAATGGAACCATAAGTAGTTTGTATGTGAGGCAAAGGTCCTAACAGATTCGTGCGTGTGTGCAGAGGTAGGTAGGCCACAGGGTTGTACTGATTGGGGATGGTCGCTTGGGGAAGGAAACTAGGTTGAACGTTTGAACCCCAAATGGGATTGGAAGAACTGAAGTATGACTATCCCAAACTAGGGGGTATAAAAGAGCCAACATGAGGTTTCCCCCCCCATACGATTATGGATTCCCTTGAATAAGAAGGTTCCAATATTGGGCTAGTGATCCCGGGATGTTTTTTTCATACTGGGATTATACTATGGATTATATACTCCATGTAGGGATTGTCCTCTAGGTGAGGATGATGCCCCAATTTGGGTTTGACCTCCAAATTGAGTTTTCCCCCCTGGGTTATACTGTCCCCCAATAGGAATATGATAACCAAAAGTGAATAACGGAGTAGAAATTCCAAAGGTAGTAGAGCCATTGGGTCTGAATCCTCCTATAAAAGGTGGATTAGACCCGCTGGAGAGGAACTGGGATGGTGTTGGAATAGAACCAGAAGCAACATTATACCCAGGAGGAGTAAAGACTCCAGAAGCTCCGAATGGAACTTGGGTAGGAATGGGGATAGAAGCATTCAAGGCATTATACCCAAGAGGGAGTGATGGGATTTGTCTAGACAAATGTGGTGTACCAATAGGAGGTTGGCTAGCCACCGTGTTCCCGGTGAGGTTAATCATAGTGTTTGGGACCATCATGGAATGGGCTTGCTAAAGAGGGATAGTTTATCTAGGACCAGCCTCTGAACTAGCAAAGAAATAACAAGTTGTATTGTTAAAATGATCTAAAGGTATCGTAAATGTAGTAGATGTTTTGGGTGGTTCAGAAATGAAAGGTATCTCAGCTTCTACCTCTGAAACATGAAGGTTCCGTCTAGAATTCAGAGCTCGAGATATGTCAGTGGTCCAAAAATGATCCTCGTTTTCAATGCCAGCAAGGACTTCAGTCAGTATCCCAGAAGTGTCAACAACAAGTTCTCCGGACGAGTTTAGTCAGAGAATACGTCTCTCGTATTTAGGAGGTAAGCAGAAAGCATCCAAAGAATCAGAAATGATTCGAAACTTTCTAAAGACTCATTTCTCTCCACTTGCGAAGGTATGTGGTCTTGGATCTCACTCTGTTGAGGAGATTCCTCCGGTGGATTAGGGAGAAAGGGTTGGGAAACTTCTGGATCTTCTGGCGGTAGTCCTTGCAACCTACTTGAATGACATGGAGGGTCAATGTTGGTCGAACCGAAATTTTTATGGAAAACATCTATGGCCAACTACGTAAACAAAAAGAACTCACTAGTAGAATCTAGGAATCAAAACCAAGAACACAAAACCTTCTTGTTCCGAAGTCACTAGTTGGTGATGAAATCCAACATCGCGAAGTCAATACAAGAAGGGGTTGGGATAGGATAGAAACGTTACGTTGATGACTTGCTTAACGGACTTACACCTTGGTGCAAGATCCCACACATAATCATGGGTACACCCTCCAAGGAGCTCGAGTGAGTCTGGCCAACGTCGATTAAAGGTACCATGAATACTTTCCCCTCCACAGTCACCTTGTGTAAGACCCTAAGAAAATAGGCAACTAAGGCTACCAAAAACAACAATGATTCTTGGGGAGACAGTCGACAGTCTGATCCACACACAAGGGCAGGGTATCTAGCCTGAAATAAAATTTAGAGGCTTCCACTCATCATTGTGGGTATACCTTCAAGTGGCCCCCATAAAACACGTAATCTCTACACCGAGACCAACAAAGCAGGGTGAGTAACTCTACTAATCTCAATGCGACCTCAGGTTTGACCCTTGTGTGAGAAGGGCTTCCCAGGAAAAATTGTTGCAAATGGAATTTTACACTCCCTATCACAAGATTCTATTGTGTGTTTTGTGATTTGGAGAGTGTGTCTCACTACCTATTCCAAATCTCTAGCCTAGCAAATGTTGGTGTAAAAGATCCCTAGAAAGTATTACTAGTTAAATTTTAGATTTTCGCAATATTTTTAAAGGATGTCATTACTCAAGAGGGAGATGGGAATGAAACCGATGTTGTGTATGACATTGACCCAATAATATGCAAATATAAATTAATTATGCAAATTTTCGTTCAATGAATTCTATCTACGGCAGGGAGAAGGTGTTTCCAGAATAATGCAAGCTACGAAATATATTTCCTTTTTCTTTAAATGAACACAATTTCAAACAACCATTAAACAATGAAGTTATTCGATGCAATAAATTTTCTTATGTATGTTTATTCAAAATAATGAATAACTTCAAATTTTTCCTTTCTGAGACTAGACCAAGAGAATGGCAGAGAAAAGACAAGAAATCCAAGAAAATCTATACCTTCAAGAAGCACCCAAATCGAACTTTCAATGAAGACAAAAAATAAAAAATGACGAGAAAGTATTTCCTCAAATGCAAATGAAGAGACAAGTTCTCAGTCATCAAGAAATCCAGAATACATAATCAATCCGAAATTTCAAATCCAATCCAATATTTTTAATCAAAAAAGCACTCGGATACAAGCTCAGAGATGATACCCTTGCGGTTAAAAATAAAAAATGAAAACTGGAAAATGACTAAGAGAGGTGTTCGATCTCTGAAAACCAATCAACAACAAGTCAAATGTTCAGAAAAAAGTCATATGTTGGCATTAAAAATCCTTTCCAGTTGGTTAAAGAAAAAAATGGGCATCAACAGAGGCTAAGACCCAATTCAAAAAATTTCAAAGACATCGTCGCAGGCTAATAGCATATCACAGTGCATAAATTAATGGTTTATGCAGGCCAAAAACGGATAGGGTGTGGAAATCTCGCACTCAAGAAAACAACCAAGGTGCGGAAATTGGAGGTTTCTATAGGCTACGTACAAGGTACAATGTGGAGGTGTTTGTAAATCAAGAAATTTTGAGAAAAGGGCAAAGGATCTAAGTGGATTTTCAAATCCAGTGAGTCTAAATGGATCTCCCACAGACTCAAAAACTGATTTCAAATCAAAAGAATAGGTAAAGAGAAAATGTCCAACAAAAAACCACAATCAAGTCAGATCCCTAATGGAGTCGCTAATTTTGTTATTGGATAAATCGGTGAATGTGAACATAAACTAATCTCCCTAGATCCACCTGGATCTAGAACAAAATAAGATAGGACATGACGTTGTCGCTTTCCCTAGGTTTCTACCATTGAATTTATCATCAAAGAAGGAATGCATGACATACCTTTATATATTGCTTCGTTATATCTCTGTTGTCCCTGCTTCACTCTAGTTCTCTTGTGAGATCAGATCTGCAATGACACAAACCAACCAAAGTGAAAGCAATGATTATAGATTAAATGGAAACCTAAACATGTGATCAAGGAGTCATGTAATAAAATACTAATGATTTTATGGGAAAGAGACATGTCTTTGTATCATATTAAGTAAAAGTGGAAGATACAACTGGATTTCCTTGATGTCACAAGTTCCCTTTCGGTGGTCCTTTGTTCCAACAGACACATACACTTGCTCCGAATTTGCATGAAGATAATCCACAAGGCTTGATGGACAAATGGAGGCCTCAAGCATCAATTGTATCAGGATTCTTCACATAGTCTTCACTCTATTCTTTTCTCAATATTTCTTGACCTTGCTTAACCTTTTCCATGAGAAATCCATTATTATATAGGAGAAGATGAAGTGGTTACTAGAATTAGGATGATCCCACCAAATTAGAAAAGCCAGTAAGATCACAACCATACGGACGCCACCTCACATTCTAGAAGATTCTCCTTCTAAACTCTTCGTGAAACTTCTTCCTTTTCTTAGCTTCAAGTGTCGTCGCACCCTGCCTATATAGAAGCATGTAGAAATCCCACAGGCCAAGCATAGAGCAGCCTGCGGATCCTTGATTTTCGCACTATGTACCACTGTCAGCCCGTGGCGTCATTCTAAAAATGTGCCTTGTAGGGGAATAAACTCAACCATTTTCCTCATATGAAAGATTGTTTTGGAAGCCTGAACACATGCTTATGGGGTCATCATCAAAGTGACCAAAATAATGTGTAACAACAGGCTAGCTATGGGGCAGGATGCGAATATTCTACACTAGTCAAAAAGGTAGGGTGCATAAATCAAATATCATCGCACTGTCCCTCAAAGCAGGGTGTGGAAATAAAAGTAAAAATGAAAAAATAAAAAGTAAGAAGGTTTTTCAGTGAACTTAAATAGTCAAAGAGTCAATTTAGATCTCTCAATGACTCATAAAATAGAACCCAGGCAATCAAAGCAAGAAAGCAAGACAAACTAGGAAAACAATTTGTTCCCCAGTATGGTCGCCAATTTTGTTATCGGGCTAATTGTTAAGTGCAGATACAAATCAATCCCCCTAGCTTCACTACGAAACTAGAACAAAACAAGACAATACACTACTCTTTCCTTAGATTTCAATTATCAAATGAGAAATGGATCTAATACATACCTTTTAAATATTGAATATCCGACTTCGCCAATGAAATCCAAGCTTCGTCGTGAGGCTTATGGAGAAATATCTCCAAAGGAACACAATCCAACAAAGACAAGAACAATAGAGTCTATTTGATATGAAACTATGTACGTGATCAAGGAATCATACAATGTGAACAAATAACATTCATATAGGAAAGAAAAGTATATCTGTATTAAAGAAAGTGGAAGAAATATACAACCAGATGCCTTGATGTCGTCAAGATCCTTCCAACAGTTCCTTGCTTCCCACACACGTCTTTCTCAAAGGATTATGAGATCAACAATCTATATTGACAAAGAAAAACTCAAAGCCAATATACAAACTCCAAAACTCCAAGCTATAAAACCCAAGCTCAATCCAACTAACTCTCTCCATGAGAGCTCCTCTCCTTTTATAAGCTGAAGAAGATAAGGTGAGGACGTTAGGATGATCCCACTAAATCATGAAATCGAGTAAGATCCAAACCGTTTGGAGGCCACCTCACCATAGAACCTTCTCCTTCTAGAATCATTAAGAAGACTCCCTTTTTTCCCATGTATAGGAATTTTCACACCCTAGCTATAGTGCAACTTTCATAAACTCTGCAACCTAGCTATAGATCAAGGTGTGGAAATCAGTCATTTCCGGACCCTATGTATACTGTAGCCTGTGGAAATCCTCCTTAATAGGTTTTTTACAAAGGAAAATACAACTTCTTCTCTCAGGAAAAGTCCTTCTCCCTTCTTTCTTCAGGAATTCAGGCCACTGACCCTTCTAAAGGAAACATATAGGTTTACATCATTAAAGATCATAAGGGTGACGAAAATAATGTGTAACAACTCTTCATCTTCTTTGGCAGTTATGCACACTGCGTTCATCATCAGTGGGTGTTATGCTGAGATTCCTTATCTTCTTTGGCAGTCAAAACCCTTCGTCTTCTCTGTCAGTGACATCCAGTCAATTATGGCTTCTTTGGATTTTAGGCCCCTTCCTTCACGTGACCACTGGCGGTGACCAAGCACTTATTAAAAAAGGTGCTTCCTGATTTTTGTCTAGTGAACGTTGGCTCCATTTCACAATATGAAAAAGGGATATGAGATTCATATGACCACATGATTGAGGGAACGTCCATAGGTGGTTTGAGGGAAACCTACTTTTTGCCCTGCAATTCATTACAATCATCCATGCATCCTTTCTCCAAAACCATGGTTTCAATTGCGGCCTCCTCATGAAAAATTAATGCCCGAGCATGTTCTGGCCCCGTAATGGAGCATGACCATTGATCTCATGATCTTGATGGTGCTCTTGAATATAGGGTTCATATCTGTCCTCTCAGGTCTGTGGACCAGATCTCTCCTTCCTCCATTAACGAATGAGGTTTCCTTCGTGATCTGGGCTCCGGGAGTTTCAACTCTCAAACCCTGTTACTGCTGACTAGATATCTTTCAGAATGGAATATCTACTAACATCTGTCCTATTCAATCGACAAATCTCTCTTATTTCCTTTTTCCATGCACAATCCTTGGTGTCAACATTTAGATGACACGTGTCCCTCCAAACCAATGGACGAGATCGATTTCGCCTTTTGGGCTTCGGGAGTTTCGATTCTCAAAATCTGCTTGCTCCCGGAGAATTTCACCCAAAGTCCATGATCCAACGATGTGTGTCCCTCTCGGATCAACGGTCGAGATCTCCTTCTGGTCTCCAGACTTTGGAGATTTCAATTCTCAACCTCCGCTTGCTCAGAATGCTTTTAGCTGGATTCCACAGATTCCTGCCATGTGTCCTCCTCGAATGAACGATCCTCCTTCACTTCTAGACATCGACACTTCGACAATCTCAAAAGTTTCTCCTTTGCATTCTCCCAGAGTTCACAATCCATTAACATGTATCCAGCTACATGATCAACGATCGAGAATACACCCAAAGTGATCTTCAAATTGGACGACTCATATCAACTTCGGGTCTTCGGAATTCGGGACTTCAGGTCTTTGGGTGAGTACTGGTGGTAAAAATTCTAAAGAAAAACTCTCGGAGTGACATAACTCTTTTGTCACTCAATGAAATGTGATGAGTCAAGCAACTCCCACGTGTCATTCAGATTTTTTATTTCCACATACCTGAAATGCCGAATCAACTTGACACTTGTCATTGTCTGATTGCGCCATGTGTCCTTGCTGACGTGGTCTGCCACTTGTCCTTGCTAACGTGGTTTGTCACATGTCCTTGAGGACAATATTTGCTGACATAATCTGCTGATGTAGATATCCTTGATCTAACTATCATTGTCTGATCTCTAGATCCGATGATCCTTATTCATTTTGGATTTACGGGCTTCGGGTTTTTCAAATCTCAAACTTTCAAGAGAGTAACCTCCTCGCATCTCTATATCCAAAGTGATTTTTTTCATTCAATTAGGATCTTGGATCGACGGCTTGATCTTTTTGTGATGCAACTTTGCTAGCTTATCCTGTCCTTCCAATCAAAATTGATCCGACGGCTGACAAAACTTCGCATTCCGGGGATTTCAAATCTCAAACTTTAAGGAGCATAACCTCCTCACATATTTATATCTGAAGTGAGTGTTGTTCATTCGATTAGGATCTTATATCAAAAACTTGATCTTTCTGTGGTGAAACTTTGCTAGATTATCTTGTCCTTCCACTTGAAATTGATCTGACGACTGACGAAAATTCACATTACGGGGATTTCAAATCTCAAACTTTCCTGACTATAAACTCCTCCCATCTTTATACCTGAACTAAACGTTGTTCGTCGATCATGTTCTCATATTGACAGATCGATCTTTCTATGTGATCCTCTTGATTGGACATTGATATGATGACCACTGTCACTCATCCTCTTGATCTTACGCTTCCTCCCAACTTGGAAGAATTTTTAAGTGTCAAATGCCTCGACCTTTGATCCTTCTGCGAGTCCTGATGACTTGGACCTCATCTGCACTTCTGGAAACTGTTATCTCTTCTGAGATTTCTCGTCTCTACATATTGTTCTCTTCTCCTCCTGATCCTACACTTATTTCTGAGCTTTGATCTCTACATACTCACGCTATTCCTCTTGAGATTTGATTTTCATATTGTTCGCTTCTTTTTCTGAACTTATGCTTTCCCTGTTTTCCATCATTGTTTCATTCCTCATTGCTTATTTTATTGCATGTAAACATACCATCGTCATTGTTGTTCTTTCCATCAATGACAAGCACACTCTGCCTATAAACATGCCAACAATATCCCCCTTTGGTATTGATGGCAACCCTGAAGGATTGCACTATTCTACTTAGACCTCCCACTGTAGCATCCAGACCACACTGTTTCTCCCCCTTTGGTATTGATGGCAACCCTAAAGGATTTCACTGTTCTACTTAGACCTCCCACTGTAGCATCCAGACCACACTGTTTCTCCCCCTTTGACATCAATGTCAAAGAAAAAATGCTCCCCCTAAGTTGTTGCAGTACCTTTCGGAGGTATCAAATATTCAACCAACACAAACTCCCCCTAACAGTATGGATTCTCTTATTTGAGTTCTGCAGGGTATTTATATCTAACTCGGAGTATTCTCCTTCTGATTCTTGGACCTGTTCATCGTCAGCTTCAGTTGCATCCTTTGTAGCGGACTCAATATTTCTCACCTCTCTTACTGGGACTCCTTCATCAACATTTTCTTTTCATAGCTGAATGACTCCCCCTATCACTCTTATCTCATCTTCTATTACAAAAAATTCATTTTTCTTCCATGATGCCTAAAATCCAAGGTTTTTATGACCATATTCATCACAAGAAAAAACCATTACAAACACTCTCATACCTACTTTCCCATTTTACAAATGAAGGACTTGCATCGGGTTTCTTAGGATTATTGATTTCTTCCTTGTTGTATCCAAGACCGGATTTGTCATTTGGTGATATCTGACTATCCAATATCACAACCATGATCATGGAACTGTTCAAGAGATTGATTTGGGTGTTTGACTTCTTAACCTTCTTTCTAAGATTCACAACTTCTACTTCCATCTTATGACATGATTCTTCTTCTACTTCTTCTTTTCTTGCATGGGAGGATTCGGTATCAACATCATTATCCGTCCTTATGCCTTTAGCCACCACTTGTCCTGAGTTTACATTTTTTACCTTACAGTCTTTGGACGTGAGCACCTCTTCACAGCCTCTGTCACACATTTGACTTATACTGAGCAAATTATGTTTCAGACCATCTACAAGCAGAACATATTGAGAATCTCCTTTGCCATTACTCAAACTCACCATCCCTTTACCCTTGATTTTACCTGGTTCATCATTTTCAAAGATCACATTTCTTGTTTTGATTTTACTTATAGGAAGAAGATTATCCTTTTCTCCAGTCATGTGCTTGGCACATCCACTGTCTATATTCTAGGAGTCTTTTTTTTTTTTAGTTGAAAGTACTAGACCACATTTTTCACTATCTTTCTTTTTCCATGTGCTGGCCTTTCTAGATAAGAGCTTTATCCTTGGATCTTCTTTGTAATTCTTCAGATGGAAGTTTGCAGCTTTGTGGCTAAAGTTATGATAGTTATAAAATCCAATCTCATTTTTAAATAGGTCAAAGTGATTGTTGCAACGTTGTCTACTCATTGACTGCTTATTATTTCTTGACCTCCTCAGTTGCATGTCTCTAAACTTAATTTGACAAATTTCAATCTGTGGTTGTTTGTTACTTGGCTGTCTCATTATCTATTGTGGTAGATATTTATTCCTTGGGTGTATTTATTGCTCATGTCTAAATCTTAAGGAACAATTTACATCTTTGTGGCCAAAGTTAGAACAGTAGAAACAATATCCATAGAAAAAATCTTTGTACCTGGAAAATGGTTGTCTTCTTTGAGCAAGTTGATTTCTTCCATGTTGATGATTTTCTTGAGCAGAGGGTGTATTATTTATTTGTTCTACAGATTCAGTTCTGGCACCTTTTTCTTTACTCCTCCTGGGCGGTTGATTATCTTCCTTTGTTTCTGCAGGTTTGTTGTTGTCATTGGTTGTAGATTTGACAAACTTGATGGATTCTCTGTTGCTTGGCTGACCACTACTTAATCCCTCTTCATAAACCAAACCCGTTTTCAACTTTGGATTCCTTTGCTAATTCAGAATGATGGCTAATCCTTCTAAGGCTTTAATTCTTGGAATATTTTGGACAGACAATGCTTTAAACTTCTCCATCCCTTTTTTGGTTTTTACTACCTCTTCTTCCAAGGCTTCACATCTTGTCTTTTTATCTGATAATTGTTGTTTCATAATGTCTTCTATTTTGTTTGCCTCTTCTAATTCCACTTTTAGAAAAACAAAGTCTTCACCCGATTCTTTACCATTATTTTCAAACTACATCAACAATTGTTTTTGTTTTCTCTTCTTAAGTCTGAGTTTGTCAATCTCTTCTAATGCACTGATCAACTCTCCTTCCAAGTCAACCACAACTTCTTCTGACATTACTTCTTGTTCTTTCATTATCATAATCCTCTTAGGCCATAAGCACAAAGTCATTAACCTTATCTTCACAGGAAGAGTCACTATCTATGTCTTCTAAAGAGTCATCATTGTTTACACATAAACGTTTCTTTTTACCAAATCTCTTGGATTTGTACTTCTCTTCTCCTTCAGAGTTCTAGTCCTTCTACTTGTGTTGACACTTAGATGCAAAGTGACCTATCTTTCCACAGTTAAAACACTTCAAGGGAAACTTGCCTTGGTACTTGCCTGATCCTTTCTTTAGTCTTCTCACAACTTTTTCTTCAATTTCATCAGGCTCAAAATCCTCATTCTTATCTGATTTAAATGATGCTTCTCTAGTGGTAGATCTATATTTAACAATCCTCATTTCATAAGCAATTAGAGTTCCTAGGAGTTTATCAATAGACAGAGTATTAAGATCATTCAGTTCTTCTATTGCAGAAACTTTTGGATTGAATCTAGCAGGTAGATATCTTAAGATCTTCTGAACTAATAATACATCTTAAATCTTCTCACCAAGACCTTTCATGGAATTCACAAGCTCCTCAAATCTTAAGAAAAAAGTATTAACTATATCATCCTCATTCATCTTTAGTTGTTCAAACTATAATCTGTAGGTTTGAATCTTGGAATCCTTTACCTTCTCATTACCTTCATAACTTCTAATGAGTTTGTCCCACATTGCTTTGGCAAATTCTAAGTGCATAACTTTTACAAATTATGCTTCTGCAAGCCCACTCAGAATAGCATTCATAGCCTTAGCGTTGAACATGAAATCTAGCTTGTCATCCTTATTCGCTAGTACAACTGGATTTACATAACCAATCTCTACCACATCCCAAACATCTACACCTAAATCCATTATGTAGGTTCTCATCCTAACTTTCCAGAAGCCAAAGTTTGTTCCATTGAATAGGGGTGCCTTATTGGTTGAAATTCCTCCATGTCTAGTCATGTTTAAGCTCTAGGATCTATGCTTAAATAAAGGGAACTTGCTGTAATACCAATTGTTGGACAACTGAGAG
>SNQJ01S0009790.1:0-64431 GCA_010110895.2 Picea sitchensis
GTTTTCGATTTAGGTTTGGAGTAAATTAATGATATGGACTACATAAATCATATCAAATTCGACATTTTATTAGTTTCTCAATATCTCTTTGGTTGAGAACATGATACAATAAATTATACATGATGAAATTATAGACATAAATATTTGTTTTCGATTTAGGTTTGGAGTAAATTAATGATATGGATTACATAAATCATATCAAATTCGACATTTTATTAGTTTCTCAATATCTCTTTGGTTGAGAACATGATACAATAAATTATACATGATGAAATTATAGACATAAATAGACTTGTTTAAATTACAAATATAGATTTTTTTCAAGAATATTATTGTTTCTCTTTTTTTCTTTTTTTCCTATTTTTATTATGACATAAAACATTTATGATAAAAAAATAAACTCTCCTATAATTATTTTTATCACTTATCACTGAAGGATAAAATAAGAGAGTACATGTTGCACTACTATTTTGAAATTTCCTCTCCCTCCCATTCATTTGCATGATGCACCTGGGTCATTTGGATAGCAAAAGTGACGGAAGGCATTGCTGTAGACGAGAGAGCCAGCATGTGGATCTCCTATTCCATCGTTTCACCATGTGTCGATTCAACTTGGCCGACCTAGCCATATGGCTTCTGCTCTTAGTGATGCAAGCCTATACAATTATAATCATAAAAAATTAAACAATTTTTTAAATAACATTTTTCATTTTAAAAAAAAAGTATAACGAATTTGTATTCACCCCAATTCTATTGTAATAGAAGAATTAATTTATTAACATGTATTTTTTTTGAGAATATATTAAATAAATTTTAATTGCATTACAATGTAAATTTTAATTTCTTATTATTTGAATTTTCAATCTTATTTAAATTTTAGGTTATATTGTACATTATCTTTGTAATTTAGTAAATACAAAATACTTTACAATCTTGTAAAATATGGGTAGTTTAATCCATATACATGTAAAATTAGAAAATGTCAATCCATATGAAATTGATTTTGATGAATTAAATAATATATCATAAATATTTATCAATAATATAAATATTTCCACCATTTATTACATATTGAAGTAATCTTAGATTCCTCCTAAACTTAGGTTTATAAAAATGCTAAGAGATCAAATTTCTTAAGTTTTATTATCATTTCATAATAATAAATAATAAAATTACACTTTGAAAAATATGATCTCTATAATCTAATTTTAAAATGGATTCACAATGATTTAATATTTTAGATATCATCATCTACATATATATATTATAATATTAAGTGACAACATCTCTTTACTAACTATAAAGAAATCTATCATACTAACTATAAAGCGCTTGGCTTGCCATAAGTTAAAGTTAAAGTTAACTCCAATTTGCTTTGTCATCTGAAGTTGAAATATTTGTTTATTTTTTATGTTTTTATGCTTCACACGTTCTCGTGCACATCTATCTTGCACATCTATCTTCTGACCTAAACTTTGCAACAGAGATCTATGTGATTTTTCCCTTGTAGAGAAAATGGCATCCAGTTTTTATCAGTTGCAAGGCACTAAGAGCATTGAAATAAAAATGTTTGCAGTCATCAAAAAAAGTGGCTTCCTACAGAATTAGAATTGGAGTAGTGACCGTATACAAGAATTGCTTCAGCCTAAAACATTGACAACAGTCAAAAGAAATGCCTACATATCTATAGGTTTGAATTATGGATTTATCCTATCGTAACACACCCACGACGGGGCATAAAAAAAATTGCACTTTTCTTAAAGGACATAATCTCCATTCATGGTTTCTAAATTGGAAAGTTTGGGAACCAGTCCGACCTCCTAGTCAAGGATCTTTGATTCTGAAACAAAACAACTCTCTGAGACCTTGATGGTCTCGTTCTATAATTAAACCCATAACCTTCTCGTTTTGTAATTAAACACAGAAGACAAACAACTCTCTGAGACCCTGATGGTCTCGCTCCGTAATTAAACACAGACCCTTTCGACTTCTAGGTGCAGGTCTAATGGCACCCACGACCTTCCCTTTTGCTCCCCTGTGAAATCTCAGAGTATTGGGCATTAGCTCCTTTTCTAGATAAGCCTCCTCTTGATGTGACCTTGGGCGATGACCTTACGGGACTACGTGATTGCGGATGCGACCAAAGGTGGTTTGAATCAAAATGCTTTTCGGCCTGCAATTCTCCTTGAGCCTCCACATGTCCTCTTTTCAAATCCATGGCTTGAATTGCGGCCCGCCCTCAACATTTTAACGTCCGTACCACTCCTATCCCCGCAATTCTACGGGACTGTCGATCTCTCAATCTTGACAGTACATCGAAAACCGATGGTTCATATCTACCCCTCTCAGACCTACGAATGAGATCCGACTTCTTGCAAAATCAACGGACGCGATCTCCTTCGTGATTTCAGGTTTTGGGAGTTTCAACTCTCAAAACCCTACTCTCTTCTGTACTTCAATATTTCGAGTTGACGATCTCCAGACACCTGTCCTCCTAATAAGTGGAATTTCCTTTACTTTGGGTGGTTAACCTTTCAAATGGATCAACGGTCTTGCCTTTACTTTGGGTGGTTGACCTTTTCAACTAGATCAACGGTCCTGTGGCCCTCTTCTCGATCAACGGTCGAGATCTACTTCATGTTTCAGACTTCTGAGATCTCAGATCTCAAACTCCACCCTTTTTCCCAATGGATTTTATCTGGAGGATATAATGAACTGATGCGTGTCCTCTTGATTTGACAATTGAGGAAAACTTCCGGTCTTTACCCGTAGTTCATAGATTTGCTCCATGTCTCCCTTAGATCTGACGACTATGAATTACTTCGGATCTTTATCCAGAGTTCTCAGATTTTTTCCACGTCTCTCTTGGATCTGACAGCTCATATCCACTTCAAGTGATCCGACGCTTGATATTCACTTCGGACGATCTGACAACTCAGCTTTACTTCGGTTGATCGTACGGTTGATATTTACTTTGGATTTTCGGAAGTTCAGACTTCAGAATAATCAACTCTCAAACCTTGCCTTCTCCTCAATAGATAGTATCTAATGGCTCAGATTCACCTTGGCGATCCGACGCTTGAGGTTTACTTCGGATTATATAACTGTTCAGATCTGCTTCGGATCATCGAACGATTGAGATTCACTTCAAATTTCTGGAACTTCATACTTTGCGAACATCAAATCTCAACTAAGAAACTCTCGAATGGATTTCCTGAAGCTGATGATCTGATGGCTCATATTCCACTTTGGAAATCTGATGCTTTAGGTTTACTTCGGATGATCCGACGGTCAACATTTACTTCGTCTCTCTGGCTCTCCGAGATTTGGGAGTTTCAACTCTCAATCTGAAACTCTCGAAGTAATTCCTCCGGAGTTACTAAACTCCTGACACGTGTCTCCTAACGATCAACGGCCAGGGTTTACTTTGCATTGTTTGTCCTCCTCCTTCTCCACAAACCTCTGAAGTTGTGGATCTTACGTCACTTTTCGTCCATGACGATGGATGGTCCCAAATTATTTCGGGACTTTGGGATGTTGATAAGTCCACTCTCATGTGCACCTTCAGAGGGTTAGACCTCGTGCACTTTCCTTGGGATCCAACAACTATTGGTCCCCGTACTCATATTTGACGGTCCAGTTATGATCTCCTCTATGCTCATTCCTCATTGTATGGACTCTGATATGACGGTATAGGCTCTTCACAATGCTCGGTCCAACAACCACTGTTTCTCCACCTTATGAGATTTCGCTTTCTTCCCTGACTTGGAAGAATTCAAACGTTTCAAAGGTTTCACCTTTGAACATCCTCCTGTGAACCCTGTGACTTGGGGTATCTTATGCGCTTCTGAAGACGTTATCTCTCCCGAGCTTCGGGACTTGGAATAATATCGACTCTTGTGCCCTCTTATCACTATCTCTTCTGAGCTTCAATTGCTCGGACCTAAAAGGTCTCTATCCCTTCTATTCGTCAAAGGGATATATGTGCCCTCCTGGAAAATTTCACTTAAGCACTCCTTACTAAGCTGTAGAGTGTTTGGTAACTTTGTGAGTGTCTCCTAAGTGCTCTGTAACTTCACCTTCGGGGTTTTGGTCACTCCAACACTCGATTCTCCCGAAGCATGGACTTTGAATCTCATAGATCGGACGGTCAAGAAGGATCCCGATGGATTCATAGATCCACGGTCCAGATTAACTTCAGGACTTCGACCTTCGAAGGTTTAATCACACCAATATGCGATTCTCCCGTCGTGCGAGCTCCGAAATCACAGATCCGACAGTCAAGGTGGGTCCCTATAGATCCTTGGATCCACGGTCCAGATTAACTTTGAGACTTCAGGGATTTTTACTTCCCTTAATATGAACTCACAGTTCGTCGAACTCACAAAGTTCGAAGGACTCAAGGGGTTAACTCTCGCACTCCTTCCCATATCCAATGGTCACAATGGACCTTGTCTCTCCCCGAATAATTTTTCATTCGTTCATCATCCGAACAAAGGAGCCTTCCCTTTCGATACTTCAATCTCGCTATTCTTCTTGATCTTGGTTGGATCTGAAAGGATTAGGAGCCTTGCGCTCTTTCTCTAGAATGTAACACTTGGAAGAATCCTTCTGCGCACCCCTTACGTTCATTACTCAACTCTAGAACTTAAGTGGCTCTTGGTATTTGTTTGCCTCGTAGTGAGCCTGTGTATAAGTTCACTATCTCTCCTGAGCTTTAACAGACTCCTTCCTCCAAGGGACTCAGAACGACTAGGAGGGTCGACATGCGTACATGAAACTATGCCCAAGGTCGACAAACTCACAGTTTGTGGATCTAGCTTAAGCCCCCACAGGATGCAAGAATTTACGAATATAAACAGATCCCATCCATATAATTTTCTACTTTCCTAATTATACAATCAACCAGAAACCAAAATGTGGTACAGTATAAATCATTAAGCAAACATATCTATTCCTGCAACATTCATAGGATATCCAACTTTAATTCACAGTACCACTTAAATACACAAGATATGCGATTACTTATTTATTACAGACCTGTGGTAACCAACTAACTGGCTGTGGGTGATCGTCCTTCCACCTGACCATAGGCTCAGAGGAATTCATTCTTAGCACTCTGGCCACCCCCGTGCCAATTCTGATATCGCCATGGAACTCTCACAGTTCTCAAGGATTATTTCTCTATTTCAGCTTCTACTCGGGTTTTGTTCTCTACAAACGTTCAAAAATTTATTTCTCTGTTATGGCCTTGGGTGAGGTTTATCAGACGCTCCCTCGGCATCAAGCTCACGGACTTCTGTTTATTATATTTTTGGAGAGCTCTGCGCATTCTCCTTATCGATTTGTATCTCTTTCTTCCAGGATGGTTCCCGACCCATCCTGTTCCTTCTCTCAGAAGGGAACTCCGGTCAGCTTGGGCTGTCATACCCAGTGGTACTTCGGGATGACATTATTCAGTTTTGGCCATGCTTCCATTCATGGGAGTGGTTGATAATTCAACCACTAGTCCTTTCTTCATTAACTGATTTCTCTCCTTGGGATCCGAAAGAGGTTTGTTATCCTCATCAAGGGAATTTGGGGTTATTTTATATAATGACCCTCTCTTATAGTTTTCACATTCTTTCCTCTAGTGATATCATGGCCAGTACTTCCAAGGCTTCACCCCCACAGTCATAACACATTTACATTGTCCACATGCCTTAGCATGGTAATCGTATTTTATGATTAATTACAAGTTGGGGGAAACAAGGGTGTTATAATTCCCTCCCCCTTAAAGGAACATCGTACTCGGTGTTCTTTCTCAAAACACCTATCATGCCTTTCTCATTTAGTTGTTTCAAAAATATTGATCCTTCTTCCTCGGTCAGGTCCTTTTTCAGACCTTTAATCTTGGTGACCTGCTTTCAATAATTCTTGGACAACACGCACGTTAATCATAGTCTTATACGAAAACATTGCATAAAAATTGTTTTTAGGAAAAATTTCATAATCTTAGCACAATAAATATATGCGGAGTTTGTCGATTTGTATCCACATGGTTGTTTTGTTATCTAGCCTCATTTTTTTTCCTTGACATACCCATTGGGTGCATGATCCCAA
Source organism: Picea sitchensis (assembly GCA_010110895.2). Classification (NCBI taxonomy): domain Eukaryota; kingdom Viridiplantae; phylum Streptophyta; class Pinopsida; order Pinales; family Pinaceae; genus Picea; species Picea sitchensis. The sequence goes on from SNQJ01S0009790.1 coordinate 6,103, forward strand.
TTCAATAGTTTACAAGAACTATCATGGTCTCATCTTCCTTGCGGTCACTCACCCTCCAGGCCCAGGCTCATGCATCCCCTTCTCTGGTATACAATCCCTCAGGTGATTTGTCTTGCCTTGCCAAGGTTTTATCATATAGGAATAACTACCCATCGTGTGCATGATCCCAATCAATATTTTCCAAGAACTATTAAGGTCTCCTCTTCCTTGCAGTCACTCACCCTCCAAGCCCAGGATCAAGCATCTCCTTCTCTGCTATACAGTCCCTCGGGTGATCCATCTTGCCTTGCCAAGGTTTTCTCGCACAAAAATAATTCCAAAGACTCTGTCAAGTCTTACAGTCGAGGCATCCCTTAGAATTTCTCTGTCGAGGCATCCCTCTAGCTTGTATTACCTCAACACAACATATTATAGATGATCATGGCTTACCATGGGGTTCTCATGGCTTAGCATTAGCCATTTTTCATGCTTTTACAGCTTGACAGCCTTCCGGATCAGCTAAAGCTAGGGATGAAGGTTACTCTCCTTCTCCTGACTCAATCATAGATAGGGATGAAGGTTACTCTCCTTCTCCCGAGTCAGTCTCTATTTCATGTGATCGGATTATACTCTTTCTCACCTGTATCATAGGCATATAAAAATTCATGAGTCATCATCATAAATTTTAAATTCAAAATTTTCTTGTAAATTTGTGACCCACAGATATCCAAATTCCACATTTTACTTCCATATTTGTTTCGCACAAGAAATAAATTCATATTTATGGGACTTTCCTTCCCATATTAGTTTGGATCAACAGGAAATTGGTCTTCCTTATGGATTACAACGCTGCCATATTCAAGACTCCTTTTCTTCTTGCACTTTCAACTTCAGTCAGCCAAAAACAATGTTAGTTTCTATGCACATACATTTTATTGCACATTTATAACGTCATCACAAATCATTTTAGAATTATGCATACTAAAAATCAAATGCAATTTCTCAAAAAGGAAATACCATTCCTTGAATTTTGGCTCAGTAGGCAATTGGTCTTCCTTATGGGATTACAATACTGCCATATCCAAGACCCATTTCCTCCTGCAATTTCAACATTCCTTAGCCAAACAAATTGGTATTTTTCATGCACATCAACTTTTCAAAATCAAGCATACTAACAGTCCAAGGCATTTTCATCTATTCAAGGATACCAAGCAAAAACGATACATCATCCCTTACCTATGCATCATTTCAGCCTACCAAAATTTTCAAAATGTAATTTAGATATCAATTGACCTTAATGAATGTGCCAATGTTCGTGGCCACATTCATACCCAATGCACTCTTTCATTGATTTCAATTTTGTCACACTTTATGATAGGTTCTTGGCGACGAACTGTTGGAATTTAAACAACATATTCACCACATGGATTATTCATTTTCTTTCATTCTTACAGCAGGACTATGCTTCTGGATACAGGATGATCACAATCCCAAATCAGTACACATGAGACTCAAAAGTTTCACATGCATGCCTTTAAGTAGTCTTCCTTTATTAATAACTAGGGTGCCAACACTCATGGCAACCCAAATTTGGTTTTCTCTAACACTTATACAATGTAAGTAGAAATGTTGGAAGGTCCTCCTTCCTCAATGGGAAATTCATTGTCTGTACTTTATGCAAACATGCATTTCCTTGAAGCAATTCCATGCAACGTGCTATCTATAAGCACTTTTGTTTCCAATCATTCCTTGATTGGTCCATCTATTCATGACATATCAGTTCAAGAATTCTTCTGAGGGTTACAATCAGTGTTTACTATCAGAGGTTCACACCTCCATCATTCAGGTTCTCCTTCCTAAATCATACCCTACTTGGGTACCCAAGGAATATATCTTCCTTTCAACGTTTCATACATAACATTTAAGACCGCAAAACATTTCAGAAGGGATTCTTACCCAATCCCTTCATACCTTGTGCCACATAGGAATGAACATTTTTATACCAGTTTTGGCTGCTAACACCCCCTCTAATTTTACCCCACCAGTGGTGCTCCATGGGAACTTTTAAAGTCCCTTCAACAATCTTTCAACAAGAACCTTCTCATAGTCATCCTCTGATTGAGGTTGTTCATTATTGGCAACTGTCTTTCTCAACAGTCCAATCTATTTCTTTCTACACATGAAATACATCATAAAAACATTAGTCGTCATGTAAGTTAAAAATGTAAGTGCCATAGCATTTAAGTTAATAAAACATTTTCAGGCATGTCCTAGCATATCTGTATGCACTTCATCACATTATCCTTAATGTTTTTATGAGTGCAATACCGACAGTTCTCAACTGTTTCTGCAGTTATACAATCCTCATCACTATGGTGTCGAAACATTTACTTTCATTAGCGTACTAGCTTTCTCATCCCAAAGAAAAACATAACACACAACAAGAAAAGAAAAAGAAAAGAGGGTTCTCCCCTTCTTTAAATTATTTCTACATCTACTGGGACTTTTCAGCCTAGCTGAGTTATTTCTAAGGCCTCACTGTCTTTTATCTGCTTTTGCAATTTACTCCCTATTGGGATCTTCTCTCTCTTTTCCTTGAGCAGCCTTGGTTAGGCCTCACCCTGACCTTTTTGGAATATAGCAGCATGCTTTAATAGAAAAACATTTGTTCATAATGGATCATGGACCTGTGCATCTTGCACATTACCATTCGGTTATCAGAATGGTCAATATTCATTCATTAGTCTTCTATTCATTACATGATGTTTTTAAAAATGTAATCTAGGATTATAGTATATATATATATATATATAAGCTTGTGTCTCACCTTTTAATTCTTAGTAGTCATTAAGGTTGTGACTTTGTTTTCCCCACAGATTCTTCATACAGTTCCTCCACAGGGAACTCCTTCAGTATGCAACTTCCTTATTGCATATCCATCACTATTTTTGATGGCCTCAACCTTGAGTTAGCTTCAGTAGTTTACCAAATATCCCATAAGGAATATAAACATGCATCTTTTTCATGTACCCAAATTATGTATCTAGACATATTCGGGTTTTGTTAACTTAAATCCATGATGTACTTAACCATATTCATAATCCTAAACCTTCCTGTAGTGGTCATAGGTATGTTTCACATCCCACTTACATATCTACCTTTAAGATCAGTCAACTCAGGATTGTTCACAATCCTTCTCATGTGATTCTCAAAGGCACAATCATTTGTCTCTTATTATGACAACAGAGCATCTTTGCTCATTTACCCCTTTTATCTAATTATATTAGTATTTCTTGAGGAACGAGAATACATTCCCCCTCAAGCTATTATTTGGAACATAACTTCATGACTCTTCGGAATGGAGTCATCCATGCATCCATAGTATTCATTTATTATGGACAAGAGAAATTCTTTCTTTATATTTCACTCATCAGGGCAACCATATAGTATCTATAACTATATTCTTTCAGCATGCATGTGCATCACTTGCACATTTAATATCATTCATACCTAACTGGTATTAATATCAGTCTTCATATTAGGAAGCTCCAAAATGCATTAAACCCATGCCTCAAACATAATTGAACATGGGTAAGTATTCATCGTGCTAGCTTATTGTTTGCACCTTTTTCCATGTCATTCACACACATGGACATATTATGCTTCTATATCATTTTCCCAAGGATCTTCCAATCATCCCTATGATCATGTATACACATTCATGTATACGTAGGTGCATCTCTTGCACCATTTTACCTCATGCATTCACTTGATAGTTTAATTTCATCATTAGTGTCATTTAGTTTGATATTTCAGTCACTTATAGGACTAATCTCACAATAATATCTCGGATTGATGTTGTCTTATCTCAAGGCAATAACCAACCAGGGTCACTTTCCTCTTTATACGACAACGTCTAGCAAGAAAACCTTCTTGCCTCAATGTCCATAGGTTTTTACCCATATCACCTTTCTCTGGTCATGAAGAGTTATATACTCCAAGTTTAATGTAAAGAAGTAACTATAGCTACCAAGGACCATACCTGATCCTATCACATTCCTTTAAGCCCACAAAGGTATTAACCATTATATAATCCACCATCATCAATTCTTGAAGTTTCAACTTCCCATGATTAGAAGCAATGTTACAAACACCAGGTCATCCGTCCTTCGGGCTTCAGCTACTCTTGAAAAAACCTTGCCACCTTCAGTTATCCACATTCAAGTCTTATTATAAATGTTAATTAGCATATCCCTACTCTGGTAAGATTAGTTATAACTTTGAAAAAGGGATAAAGAAATTCTTCTGCTAAAATTCAACAAGAATTCCCAAAATCACAGGTTCAATCTGCAGTGCTTATCCTCAAGCAGTAAATGAAAATAGAAATACCTCCTTACGCAACTCGTACATGAGACCAAGCAGGCCAAGTGTTGTAACCATGCCCTTATACCAATTTGTAACACACCCATGATGGGGCATAAAAAAAAATTCACTTTTCTTAAAGGACAGAATCTCCATTCATGGTTTCTAATTTGGAAAGTCGGGGAACTAGTCCGACCTCCTGGTCAAGGATCTCTGATTCTGAAACCAAACAAATCTCTAAGACCTTGATGGTCTCCTTCTATAATTAAACATATAACCTTCTCGTTCTGTTATTAAAAACAGAATGCAAACGACTCTCTGAGACCCTGATGGTCTCGATCTATAATTACACACAGACCCTTTCAAATTTTGGGTCCAGGTCCAATGGCACCCGTGACCTTCCCTTTCGCTCCCCTGTGAAATATTAGAGTATTGGGCATTAACTATTTTTCTGGATAAACCCCTTGATGTGACCTTGGGTGATTACCTTACAGGACCGCGTGATTGTGGATGCGGGCAAAGGCAATTTGAATCAAACTTTTTTTTGGCCCACAATTCTCCTCGAGCCTCCACGTGTCCTCTTTTCAAATCCACAGTTTGAATTGCGGCCGACCCTCAACTTTTTAACATCCGTGAAAATACTATCCCTGTCGTTCTCCCAATATTGGCAGTACTTCAAAAACTGGCGATTCAGATCTACCCCTCTCAGACCTACAGATCAGATTTGACTTCTTGCAAAATCAACGGACGAGATCTCCTTCGTGATTTCAGGTTTCGGTAGTTTCAACTCTCAAAAAATTTCTCTCTTCCATACTTCAATATTCTAAGTTGATGATCTGTGGACACCTATCCTCCTAATCAACGTCCTTGCCTTTACTTTGGGTGGTTGACCTTTCAACTAGATCAATGGTCCTACCTTTACAATGGGTGGTTGACCATTTCAACTGGATCAACAGTCCTATGGCCCTCTTCTCAATCAATGGTCGATATCTCCTTCAGGTTTTAGACTTCTGATATCTCAAATCACAAACTTCACCCTTTTTCCCAATCGCTTTATTCAAAGGTTGTAATCCACTGACGCATGTCCTCTTGATCTGACAATCGAGGATTACTTAGATCTTTACCTGGAGTCCACATATTTGCTCCATGTCTCCCTAAGATCTGACGAATATGAATTACTTCAGATATTTATCCGGATTTTTCATATTTTCTCCACGTCTCTCTTGGATCTGACGGCTCAGATCCACTTCAGGTGATCCGACGCTTGATATTCACTTCAGATGATCTGACGACTCAGATTCACTTCGGTTGATTGTATGGTTGAGATTTAATTAGGATTTCCAGAAGTTTGGACTTTGGAATTCTCAACTCTCAAACCTTCCCTTCTCCTGAATAGACAGTATCTGACAACTCAGATTCACCTTTGCAATCAAACACTTGAGTTTTACTTCAGATGATCTAACGGTTCAGATCTGCTTCGAATGATCGGACGATTGAGATTCACTTCATATTTTTGGAACTTCGGACTTCGTGAATCTCAAACATCAATTGAGAAACTCTCGAATGAATTTCCTAAAGATGTTGATCTGATGGCTAAGATTCCACTTTGGAAATCTAACACTTGAGGTTTACTTCGGATGATCCAATGATCGACGTTTACTTCGGCTCTCCGGCTCTCCAGGCTTCAAGAGTTTCAACTCTCAATCTGAAACTCTTGAAGTAATTCCTCTGGAGTTACTGAACTATTGACACATGTCTCCTGGCGATCAATGACCAGGATTTACTTCGATTGATTGTCCTCCTCCTTGTCCATAAACCTCTAAATTTGTGGATCTTACACCACTTGTCCTCCATGACAATGGATGGTCCCAAATTACTTCGGGACGTTGATAAGTCCACTCTCATGTGCACCTTTAGAGGGTTATACCTCGTACACTTTCCTTGGGATACAACGACTGTTGGTCCTCACACTCATATCTGACGGTCCATATGTGATCTCCTCTATGGTTGTTCCTCGTTGTCTGGACTCTGATATGACAGTCCAGGTTCTTCACAGTGCTCAGTCCAACGACCACTATTTCTCCTCCTCTTGAGATTTTGATTTCTTCCCTGAATTGGAATAATTCAAACGTTTCAAAGGTTTCACCTTTGAACTTCCTCCTGCGAGCCCTATGACTTGGGGCCTCATCTCGGCTTCATTACCATTATCTCTTTTGAGCTTCAACTGCTCGGACCTCGAAGGTCTTTGTCCCTTTTATTCCTCATAGGGATATTTGTGCCCTCCTGGAAACTTTCGCTCAAGAACTCTTTACTTAGTTGTAGAGTGTTCGATAACTTTGTAAGTGTCTCTTATATGCTCTGTAACTTTGCCTTCGGGGTTTTGGTCACTCCAACACGTGATTCTCCCGAAGCGCGGACTCTGAATCTCATAGATCGGACAGTCGAGATGGATATAGAGATCCATGGTCCATATTAACTTCGGGACTTCGGCCTTCGGAGGTTTAGTCACACCGATACACAATTCTCCCGTCACGCGAGCTCCAAACTCACATATATGACGGTCAAGGTGGGTCCCAATAGATCCTTGGATCCATGTTTCAAATTAACTTCAGGACTTCGGGGATTTTTACTTCCCTTAAGATGAACTCACATTTTGTCGAACTCACAGTTCGTCGAACTCGCGAAGTCCAGAGGACTCAAGGGGTTAACTCCTGCACTCCTTCCCATATCCAATGCTCATAATAAACCTTGGCTCTCCCCAAATAATTTCTCGTTCGTTCGTCATTCGAACAAAGGAGCCTTCCCTTTCGATACTTCAATATCACTATTCTTCCTGAGCTTGGTTGGCTCTGAAAGGCTTAGGAGCCTTGCACTCTTTCTATAGAACGTAACACTTGAAAGAATCCTTCTGCGCACTCCTTACGTTCATTCCTCAACTCTAGAACTTAAGTGGCTCTCGATATTTGTTTTCCTCACAGCGAGCCTGTGCATACGTTCACTATCTCTCCTGATCTTTAACAGACTTCGTCCTTCAAGGGACTCAGAACGAATAGGAGGGTCGACATGTGTACATGAAACTACACCCAATATCGACGAACTCACAGTTCGTGGCTCTAGTTTAAGCCCCCACAGGACCCAAGAATTTACAAATATAAACAAATCCCATCCATATAATTTCCTACTTGCCTAATTATACAATCAAGTAGACACCAAAACAGGGTACAGTATAAATCATTAAGAAAACATATCTATTCCTGCAACATTCATAGGATATCCAACTTTACTTCACAGTACCACTTAAATACACAAGGTATGCAATTACTTATCTATTACAGGTGGTAGCCAACTAGCTAACTGTGGGTGTTCTGTGTTCTTCCTTCCACCCAACCATAGGATTAGAGGCATTCACTCTTATCACTCTGGCCACCCCCATGCCAAGCCATGATATCACCAAGGAACTCTCGTAGTTCTCAAGGATTCTTTCTCTATTTCGGCTTATGCTCGGGTTTCTTTCTTTGAAAACTTTTACAGATTGCTTTCTTTGTTATGGCCATGGGTGAGGTTTATCAAATGCTCCCTTAGAATCAATCTCGCAACCTTCTGTTCATTATATCGTTGGAGATCTCTACGCATTCTCCTTATCGATTTGTATCTCTTTCTTCTAGGATGGTTCCCGACCCATCATGTTCCTTCTATCAGATGGGAACTCTAGTCATCTTGGCCTGTCATACCCAGTGGTACTTTGGGATGCCATTCTACATTTTTGGCCATGCTTCCATTCATGGGCGTGGTTGATAATTTAACCACTGGTCCTTTCTTCATTAATTGATTTCACTCCTTGGGATCCAAATGAGGTTTATTATCCTCATCAACGTAATTTGGGGTTATTTGATATAATGACCCTCTCTTATAGTTTTCGCATTATTTCCTCTAGTGATATCATGGCCATTACTTTCAAGGCTTCACCCCCACAGTCAGTTATTGACAACTCAAACAATAATGCATTTACACTGTCCACATGCCTTATCATGGTATTCCTATTTTATGATTAATTACAAGCTGCGGGAAACAAGGGTGTTACACTTGTTAGGGACCTAACCTCCCTAACCCCACACATAGGTAGAATAATATATTTTCCATGTAATAAAGGTCGATATCAATAAGTCTTAGTAATAAGGAAGAATAAGTCAAATGTAAGAAGACCTAGTAGAATAATTCGCTTCTAAAAGATCTTCCTCTATATTGTTCTTTTGGTAGATAGATTTAGTACAAATAGGAGTCGAGGGCATGAAAAGTCTTTGTCTTGAGAATCATTGTGATAAAGTGTTTCTCTGTTAGATATTTCCCCCTCAAATAGGAAAGTGAAAATGTTTTCCTATCAATAAAGGTATTATTTTGTTGTTGTGGTTTGATATATTTTATTGTTTCGTTGTTATTTTCTGCAATATTTTTGTTTCTTCTATTATTATAGATATGGTACCTTGCAAGTGGTATTGTTATGATGAAAATCTCTCTATGACTAGGGTAAAATGACAACAGACATAATGACACCTATAAATCAACTCTAATCTCAATTATGCTATATAAATGAAATGCTGACAAGAGAAGGCTAGAAACCTACCTCGTACAGACGTCCAAAGAAGACCAACGTTGAGCATGCAACCCAAATCTTTGCACCTGCAACTTGTCCTAAAAAACCAAGATATGAAATCATGTTGAAATGACATATAATGTTAGCATATAAATTAGTATAATCCATTAACATACATAACAAATACGCCCATGGAAAAAAATACAAATATTTTCAACATATCAACTTTATGAGAAAAGAGTATTTCTATTAATGTAATCAACAAAAGTACATAGGTGACAAACTTCTACAATGACACATATCATAAGAGATAACTAAGTCCCTCCAGTTGGGGCTCCACCACTTCAATCCTTCACAAATTCAAGCTCACATGTAAGATTCAATGATTTTCTCCATCACAAGATAGGAAATTATTGGGGGTTGAACACAAGAAGTTCAAAATTTCAAGGACAAAGGGATGCAGACTCAATTGAGGTGAAATTTATCCAAAGTGTATTGTCTCTCTATGATGTGTTAAATACCTTAAAGGATTGTATATGGCTCAATTTATAGCCTCCAAATGGAATTCAAGGGTTGATTCAAAGAGTTTCCAGTCTACAGAAGGTCAAGGATCATATATCTCCTGACATGGCATGGAAACTCAACTCTTTTTTTATTTTTTGGGCACCAAAATCGATGTAAAATGTGGGTTGTAATGGAGAAAACCATCTACATACATGAGAATTCTAACTGGTAGGTCACGTGCATGTATAAAAATGTGTATCTTTTAGCTCTAGAGTGATCAAAAAAGGGGAAATGAAGCCTACAGAGGGAAATGGAAGGCAATCAAATCAAGATGCATGGAGTGTGGAAAAATGTGTTGTAACAGTTATTAGAGCACTTTTTTTGGAAGGAAACTATGGGTTAACTTTTTTCATGGTAGAGACCTATTCCGACATCTTAAAACTACAAATATTTTTCATTCAACACATAAATTTGCGGTCAGGGAAGCATACATGAAATAAATACAAGTGGTACTTAAGCTCGCATTGTTGGGCACACTTGTAACCCATGTTGGTACCTCTTCAAGTAGTAGGGATCTGACAAAACTTATATATAGACTAGCCTAGGTATCTTGAAACCCTATATATATCAACAGATCATCCACCTGACTGCTATACTGCCACTGAGAACAACACTCGGGAAGATACTCTCTAGTACCTGGGTAAATGGGTAGTATGGCTAAGGGTACATTCTATCCTTCTCAGTTGGTTCCTTGAGATATTGGGACAAGTACTACTATTCAACCTCACATGTATATAAGAGGGCTATACCACAAGGTAAACCCTTTTCTGTAGAAACCCTCAACGCCCTAACCCTTGGGATGAAAATAGAAAAGAAAATGAATAGGAACAATCTATTGTCATGCAACCTTGCCTCCTGCATTCAGGTTGCAAAATTACTACATATTTATTCCTATTAAGAATATCAACATTTATTCATTTTGGGTCTCCACCATTATGTGAAACCTATCCCATTCGATTCCTCTCTTCAACCTGATTGCAATCATACCTATAATTTTTCAGCCACACATGGACCGAACCCCTTCCTGACACCCCTATTTTCCACCTATCCCATATACTTCCTCTCTTTGTATGGATCATCGTGGTACCATTCACTAATAATCCCTTTTTGTGCAATCCCGCTTCCTCCCCTTTCCCATCCCCATGGCCCACACCCACAACCAAGATTGGAAAAAATGTATCATTGACTTGGAAAAAGATAATGATTAAACCCAAACTGATATTTCTTCCCTTACTTCTAGTATTTATAACCTCAACTCATGTCTTTCTCCGCTCGAATCACTTCCCACATCCATCACTCAATTGACATCCATGTGTCAACAATCCCAGGACACAGTGAAAATTTTGACTTTCTTGTTTAAGCACGCCTCAGATGCCTTCTCTTATACCACACTTTATAACCTTGAAGGTATTAAATCCTCCCAATCCACATCCTTTCCTTCCAACCACTTTCAATGGGACCTACGTCCCCCTCAAGTGGAGGTGAACAAATTTGATGGCTAGGATCCCATCGGCTGGGTCACTCAAATGGAACATTATTTCTCTTTGTGTTAAATTTAGAGAATCTATTAAGTTATTTTCGATTTACTAGACAATAATTGCATAAGCAGGATCACTAAAAGATACACAATCACAAGGTACACAACATTTATCTTGGGAAACCCTCATGGGGGAGAAAACCAAGAAAACAATTCCTTAATACAAATTGCCAATACAATGCCAAGATAATAAACCAAACACAAGAGAATATCCAATACTGAGAAATGTGCCTCTCTTCCTTCTTCTGGAAACTAGCAACTACATCTTCCTTCAAACTTGTGCACTAGATGAGTGACTTGAGTGAGTGTGCTAATGAGGTGCCTTCCACTCTTATTTATACTAGTTGGCTAGTGCTAGGGTGGTGTCTCTTCATCAAGCAGGGTCGACTTCTTCACTTAGTGGCTAAATCCACTTTAATTAGGCCTGGGGGGCAACTTCTTAATTAGCATCATATAATTAGGGTTTGACCAATCCACGAAATTGGATTTGGTCTTATACAAATCTCGACATGATCAATCTAAAAAAGGGGATTGATCTATAAGATAATAGCTCAATAATAAGTAGAATATTCTTTGTAGTTACAATATTTAAACAGTCCCCCTTAACAATAAGGGTATTCTACAACATCATCAGGAGAGAGAGAGGAAAGAAACATCAACAGTATCTGTAACATTGACAGACATATCTATAAATCATCGGAATTTTTTCTCATCATCAATAAAATCATCATTCATAGTTTTTTTGGTACTCTGACAGTCCCTAGGGATCTGCCCAGGAATCATAAGATTCCCTATGATATAAAATCCTAACAGAGATACCATGTGGTACTCTGACGAATCGTCCTTACCGGACCTTCAAAATATTCCCAGGTATCATAAGATTCCCTAGGATTATAAAAATCATAATAGAGCATATACATGCACAGGTACTCTAACAGACCGTCCTTACTGGACCTTCGACATATTTCAAGGGATGATCAGTCCCCTAGGATATAAAATCCTAACTAATCTACCTATTGTTGGTCGGGATACCATCGTGTCATCAACATCACTCCCCCTTTCTAGGGAGTTCCTTTTAGACTATACAAAGCTTGTCTCGAAAGTGCTCAAACTTTACATGATATAGAGGCTTGGTCAACACATCTACAACTTACTCATTTGTTCCAACATATTGAAACTTTATAGATCCCCTCTACACCATATCATAAATGTAGTGATATCATATTTCTATGTGCTTCGACTTGTCATGGAACATAGGGTTCTCAGTCATCTTTATGAAACTATGTTTGTCACATAGAATCACGATTGATTCCATCTCCATATCAAATAGACATGTCAACATTTTCTGAATCCATATGGCTTCAAAAATGGAAGAACATGCAGAAATGTATTCCACTTTTGTTGTGCTGAGAACAATCCTGGATTGCTTCCTACTCTTCCATGAAGTCATGGTTGACCCCAGACTGAAACAACATCCTGAAGTGCTCTTTCTATCATAAACACTTCCATCCCAATCTGAATCAATATAACCAATTAGTCTGAAGTCATGATATCCATTATAACAGAGACCAAAGTCCAACATACATTTAAGATATCTCATCACATGTTTTTCAGTAGCAAGGTGAACATGTCTAGGCTCAACCAGATACTGAATCAAGGTACTCACAGAAAAAAATATATATGGCCTGGTATTCGTCAGATACATAAATGATCCAATGATTTGTCTGTATAGTGTAGCATCAAACACTTCTAATGAAGTATCAACCAGGAGCTTCAACTTTGTTTCCATGGGTGTGTTCAAGGATTTACACTCCAACATATAAAACCTCTTTAGTATTTCAACTGCATTCTTCCCTTGGTTAAGGAAGATCTTCTCTGGGCTCTGCCAGAACTCAAGACCTAAGAAATAATGCATTAGGCCTAGGTCTTTCATCTCAAATTCTACAACGAGCTTCTTCTTACAATCAGTGATGATATTTTCTTCTCTAGTTAAGAATAAGTCATCCACATACAACAAAAATATAACTATCTCACCATTCATAACCTTGAAGTAAGGGTTAGAATCATATTTACTCTTGGTAAATCCCAAGCTCATCAAGAAACTGTCAATCCTTCCATAACAAGCTCTAGGAGCTTGCTTCAATCCATACAGAGTCGTCTTCAACCTGCATACATGAGTCTTTCTATATCCAACTTCGAACCCTTGAGGTTTTTCTATATACACTTCTTCTTCAATTACACCATTTAAGAAGGTTGTTTTCATATCCATCTAGTGTAACTTCCACTTCATCTTAGCTGCAAGAGCTATGATGGTTCTGAAAGATGTGTATCTGGATATAGGAGAAAATGTCTCTTCATAGTCAATGCCTTCCTTTTGTTAAAAGACACGAGCTACAAACCTTTCTTTATATTTCTCAATACTTCCACCAGCTACATGTTTTATCTTGTATAACCATTTGGAAGATACCACATCTTTGCTCTTCGGTCTGGGAACTATTTCCCATACATCATTCTTTATAATTGATTGGTATTCTTCTATCATGGAATATGCCCATTCTTTCTTCTGAATGGCTTCTTCAAAGAAAGTAGGCTCCTTCTCTATGAGATCACACATCAAATCCATATAACTAGAGAACAAATTAAGTTTATTGACTTGTATCATGGTTCCTTCTGGGGCACCATACTTCTCTCCATATTGAATGAGTTCCCTTGCCCAAGTTGGCTTTCTCTTGTGAGAGATCGTCATCTAGGGAGGTTCTTGAGATTATATCATATCATGATATTCATGAATCTCATCATTAGGGGTATTTGTAACTTCCCTTAATGGTTTTGCAAATCTGGGAGATACAATATCTTCTTCAAGATGGAATCTTCTTGATTTCTTGAGTGCTTCATCTTCATCAAAGGTTACATCTCTGTTGATATCAATATGATGGTAACCTGGTATGTAAATTTTGAAGGCCATAGAGACCTCATAGTATCCAACAAATATTCCCTTCTTTCCTGAAGGGGCCATATTGGATCTCTTCTCTTTTGGAATGTGTACAAAAACTGGATAGCCAAATAACTTGAGATTGCTTACTTATGGATTCTTTCCGGAGAACATTTCTTTGGGGGTTTTGAACCCAATTGGGATAATATGTTTTTTACCTACTGTTGGCATGAAATTGATCATACCATGCTCCTTATCAGGTTACCAAAAAAAGGTACCTAGGTAATCTAGAATGCTGGCATTTTCATCTACCTTGAAGGGAAGAAGTCTCACCCGAAGCACAACCAAGACAACTAAATTAGGGAAGGGTAAGAAGAATGCTTAGAAAAATCCATACAGTCTTATGATCTATGTATTATTGAGCAAGATAGATTAAACTCGGAATTATGTAAACATTCCTAGATCAGATTAAATAAAACAGAGGCACGTTGCAGCCATAAAGAAACTATATCCCACTAATAAGATCTGACATAAATAAATATGAAACAACATTAAGGCAATCTGAATCTAAACATACACAATAATTTCAATATTTGAATCTCTCCTTGTATTAACTTCATAAGGTTCTTCTCAATTAAATAATGATCTTCTCAGATACATACACAAATTGGTCATGCCACATCTTAACAACAAATTCTATTACTGAGAGACAAGGTTAACCCAAAACCCTTGCTCTTCTACCAAGGAAACTGGACATGACTCTTTACAAACTTAGTCTAGTTTCCGAAACCCAGACTCTAGAAGTATAGCTAATGCCTACCCAAAATCAACAAACAATAATCCAACTAAACTCCAACCCTTTACAACCGTATTCATCTCCTATATATAAGCTAACTGGGATTTATGGGTTTGATACTTCGCATGCTTTCTTGTTCTTGTTATGTTGTAACTTATTTTTCCATGAATGTGTTGTGTTGTCTTTCCTTCCAACCGTTTTTGGTTTCTTTCCTTGTTCTGTTGTCCCACTTATCTATGGCTTGCGCAACTTTTGTTTGACCAAAATTGGAACTGCACCATCCCTTGCGCAACTTCTAACAACAAAATGAAGGGCCCAACGGGCTCCGACCATAATCCTTGACTCGTCCTCGAGTCAAGTCATTAGTTCTTCTATGATCTCTAGTTTGGCATGTTGCTTTCCTTTGTCTTTTGTCTCTTCTTTACTCCCAGCTTCTTCTTGAGTTCTTTCTTTTTCCATCTCTTCAAACAAAGGACCCAACTCTGGGACCGATTCTGGGGCTCTCTTCTTTACCCCTTGGAAATTCATGACCTTGTCTTGCCACTTCCCAGCAAGAAGTGAAGCTTCAGTAACGAACTATTGAGTCGCATATGTAATGCATCCCTTAGGCTTGGATGCAACCAGGGAGTTCCATTCTGAGTCGTATGTAGCATCTACCTGATGCATATGCATGTATGTTGTCTGAACAACCGGTCAAAACTCCCATATCTCTTTCTTAGCTACCGAATATGCTTCAAATAGAGCATTCAGATCATTGTCGGCTTGCTGGATCTGATGGAAATTTTCCTGTTGCTCCAGTGGATCCATGGCGATGGAAAATTCCTCATTAAGTAAATGGATCTTCATGCAAAAATCCTTCAGGGTCTGGTTGCAATGTGAAATTATCCCCATCTAGTCACTAAATTCCTGGAAAATCTTTGTGCATTCTACAATTTTCTTGTTCAGGGTTTCCCTTGCATTATTTCCTTAGAGAACAACTCTTTCCATTTTCTCTTGAAGATTCCAGGGTTGTTTTTATGCTTCCATATGACTCTCCCACAATTGTGCTTCAAGGTTCTCAATATGAATGGCAAACTTTGACAATGCTCCCTGCAGTAGCTCGATCTACTGCATCGACTCTCCTGTTGCACTGGATTTAGGCAGTTGCAGTGTTGTCCTTCGAATCACTGGCTAGGATTCTGCAATATTTTCCTAGACCCTTTCCAGTTTCTGCTCCACCTGGATATTTCCACACTCCTCCTGTGTCCAACGTGCTTGGGAAAGGAGTACCTCCTCCTTAGAATACTATGGGTCTCGTTCGGCCTGCTAGAGCCTCTGCTCCAATTGATCAGTTGAAGCTCTGATCATCCCAATTAGATGCATTGATGGCCATTGAGAGAAGTCACTACAAGAAGCAGTGGCCTCCCTGGGTACTCAAACCTACATTTGGATTCCGCTAGCCATTGAATGTTCTAAAGGTGTCTCCACCTTTTCCTCCCCTATAGATGGATCTCACGGCAGTTGTGCAAGTCTCATCCTTACTCTTGATGGAAGGAATGGGAGTATCTATGCTTTCTCCAAGTAGATTTGCACCAGCTATGTGCATTGTTGTGGGTTCTCGAGTACTAGCCCCAATTGTTCTTGCAACGAGGTTTCACTCTGTCCTGATGTTGATTCAGGTTCCTTCTGAAACTCTGGTACTTCTGCCTATTTCTAGACCATGGTGTTTGTGGTTCGGCCTCTTTGGATGCACTCTCAACATTGATTGTTGAGAGAGGGAATTGAGGGCTTGGGTCTTGTGGTATGGGAACAATATAAGTCTTTGATGAAGGCGTTGTGTCCTAGATTGGAACAAATGGAACAATTGACTAGCTTGGTAATTCTAGGGCTAGACCAGTGAGTTATAATAGTTGTTCGGATAGTTCAAGGGGATCCAACTGCATGGGATCTAGTTCAATGGTTTGGGGTTGGATGGTTGTTTCTTGCGGTGGCGATTGGGATTGTGGGGGTGATGGGGGTTGTTCAGTGATAATGGTGGTGGATGCAGTGGCATCTGGCTCAGGTTCGTCCTCGATGTCAATTATAGTCTGGGCCGCTCGAGCAACTGCTCGAGTACAAGGTACGGTTGACAATATGGGATAAGGGTTCAAGATCTTCACTGGGGATAGCCCGGTACTCGGTTTATTGAACAAAGGGTCTTCTATCAATGTTGCATTAAGGATGTCATTAACATATTCACCTATCATCATAGCTTGCTCTGGAAGCTGCGGGAATAAGGGAAGTGTCTACTTCTTGCGTTCCAGTGGTTGCGTCTCTTCTTCCTCCTCCTATGAATCAGTATGCATTGGAGCATATTGGTTATTTTCCTCTGGGCCTGAGCTCGACCCTACCCCCACTTCTTGTCCCTCCTTCTTCAATATATCCATAGGTAGAAGGTAGGTAGTTCATCCCCGACTTGCACGGGTTGCATTTCACTTCTAGACATGACATTACTTCATTTTCAAAGTCCTCCTCATCCAAGTAAAATGACAACATCCGTGAATGAAAATATTCAGCTTTGACATGCCTAGGCCAAACAAACGTATGGTGGCAATTCAACCCAAACACTATATTCCTTGTTTTCAGGTTGAGAAGCTCCTGTGGTATTTGCAACCTCTGAGTTGTGTCAAGAATCTGGTTGTACCACTTTAGGAATGTTTCATTGTTGAATGTTGTGTTCTTCGAGTCTGACCTTGAGTGCCAAGGCTCGAAAATATTTGGTATTCGACCTTTATCTGTTGGTGATAACAGGTTTCCTGAGGGTGGCATCCACTTCAGCATGGCGAACGCAAAAAGTAGGTATCCATAGGTGAAGGTTCCACCCTTCTCCTATGCTTCCTCGCACGCTACCAGGAGTTCTTCTAGCAGATAGCTACACCAATTGAACACCACTCCATTGGCACAAAAATCCACCACTGAGAGGGAATCCAATGTAGACTTGCCCTAGTAGTAGGACCTCATTGCCTTCTAGAAATCATGTATAAAGATGTTATGGCTGTCTCTAGTAGAATGGGTTCAATATTGGTTGTGCGCGCCTCTCTCTTTGTATGAAATATTTCATACATTTTGGGTTCAACCTTCTTCTTCCCATGTTTACTGGGGTTCTGGAACCCTTTTGATACGTCTTCACCTTCAATGGATAGACCCATGAGTTGATGGATATATTATGTGTGAATTGGATACCATCTATCGAGCCATAGGCTCCTTTCATGTACCCGAATTATGAGGAACTTGGTACACTGCACAACCTCACCAGTAGTGTCGAAGACTAGCAAGCTCATAGGTTCATGATTGTGGAGTTAAAGAGGTTGATGAACTCTAGCTTTGATATAAAATCCATCCCTCCCATATCGTCTGGAGCCACATTCCAAAACACATCAATGTTCATTTGTGGGAATAGCACCTAGTCTGTCAGGTCGAGGAGCTTCACTTGCTCGACCTTCCCTTTGAGGTCACCCACGACCTCAACCCAAGGATCACACGGCTCGTCTACAACTACTTCCTTGGAGAGAAAACTCTGGATTCTTGTAGCTCTCAGAATCGTTTCCATGGATTTCTAAGAAACTTAGGAAAACTCTACTGGGCTTCAGGGTCACAACGGAAAGAATTTGCAGGCTCTATGACAGTTTTAAAAATCTCAATTACAAAATGGAAAAAAATAAGTCTTACGCTGAGTTAGCGCAGCCTTATACTCATGTCAACTGGCAGCCTCTATCATTATTCCTAGGCCACTCATGATTAAACCTATAGGCACAACCTGGAGCTGAGGTGTTCAATAGGATTGTTTAATGGGGTAAATCTATTGGGGGTTTTGGGCATTTACTAAGAAAGTTGGATAGGGACGTGGTTGGATTCAAGCCTTACCGTTTGAATGATTAAGAATCCTGTCATGAATATTGATGGCATATCCACGTATCGCGGCTTTATGGTCTAACAGAGTTTGTATGGGTTACTATAGCAGTCATAAAGGCTATGACTGGATTGGGTGCATGTGGCACATGGACTAGGATTGCATTCAGATTCGCTCTTCCTTCGACCACAATGGGGTCCCCATCATATTTAATGAGTGTCTTTAATGGACTTGTGGCTCTTCTGATCCCGCGCTACTGAGTAAGAAGTTCTGCACCAAAGTAATACTTAGATGGAAAAAAATGAAATACATGTCACGGTGAAACAATGCACACTCTGAATTTATTAACTGATTTAAAGAAATTGAAAAAATTCAAATCTAACTACTATACTTGCAACTTTGGACTGGAGCAACATTCCTTTATCTCAGTCATGAGAAATATAGGGTTTCAGGTGAGCATCATTCACCCATCCTGGTCAAAGTATACCATATAGTTGCACGAGTCTAACTTCTCCAGAGCGTCGAATCTCCGGAACTATAAATGGGCCCAAACAATGCATGTGCAACTTTCCTGTATGTTTCTAGTATCGACTTTCATAAAGTAGGACCTTATATCCTTGCACAAATCTTTTGGACTTAATATTCTTGTCGTGCCAAGCCTTATGCCTGCCTTTCAAAACTAATTGATGAAAGACTGCTAAAAACCTGGCCTCATCAAGTTCTTGCAACTCCATAACCCTCTGCGCAACTGATTCATCCACTAACATGTGTGTAATATGTGTGATGTATAGACTAGGGGTAATGAACTTTGCAGGTACAACAACCTCCTTCCCGTAGACCAGCTAAAAGGGAGTATACTTGTGGATATTCTTCGTGGTCGTCATGTATGCATATAAAACTATTGGGACTCTTTCATCCCAATCTTCCTTGTTTGCGCAACAAGCCTTCTTCAAACCTCTCTCTAGAATCTTGTTAAATGCCTCTATTGTGCCATTGGATTGTGGATGGTGTTATCACATCAAGTTTTCACGGGTCATATTGATGCAGGCACGCCCGCTAGGCACGTCCGCTCACAAGATCCTTCCTCCTTCCTCGGCCTGAAGAACTGAAATGTTCTTCTATTTCCCTATCGGGAAAATTTCCACCCACATCAACTAAACACTGGGTCTCCCTTTAATCAACGTTGGCCTTTCCTTGTTATCAGGGTTCCTTCTATCGGTATTTTGACACCCGTGATGTTCAAACAACTTGGATCACCGATCCCCAATCCCTGATGCGCTCCTTTGTTGCCTTAGCCCCACCTGGCTAAGCCTTTAGTCCACACGATCATTTTCTATAAGACCGCAGCCTTATATTTCTTCTTGTCGAGGTTTCTAACCTCAAAATCCCGATGTTCTCAATTTCCCGTTAGCCCTCCAGGCTAAGCCTTTGTCCACGTGACCTCCTCTATATGACTGCAGTCATAACTCCCATCGGGGTTTTGAGCATTCCAAGGTTGAAATACACATGCCCCCAGGACTAGCGATTCCTCAAATCCTGACGCACCCTTTACGCGTTATCCCTCCTGGCTATAGGCTTTGGCCCATGTGACCGTTAACCCGTGACCGCAGTCTTATCCCTCGTCAGGGCTACGGGGTTTCTAATGCTAAAATGCACTCACCCCCAGAATTCGTGATCCCTCAAACCCCGATTCTCCGCCAGGCTGACAGCTGGCTCCCACAATGGTGCTTCCCTCCTTTCGGGCATGCTGACAGCTGGCCGCACGATGGCACCTTCCTCCTTGTCGGGGTTTCACGGTTCATGATTCCAAAATGCACAAACACCTCATCACCAGGATCCCCGATATCCCGATGACCCAAACACCGATAGACGACTTCCTTGTCAGGACTTTTCCCGATGGCTCTGATTACTTCCACGCTTCCTCCCCTGATGGACGGTCCTGGTTGACTCTCGAGATTTCACGATTTCTAATGTCCTGGATGCCTCGTCCCTAGGACTCGCGAAATGCCCAACTCTGACTCCCTTCCGATCTCTGACACGCGTCTCAAATAAATGGACGGTTCAAATCATTCCAGGATTCTTCCTATGGAAATTCCCGATCACTCGTCCTTGTGACTCCCAATTTCGCGAATGCCGAAATTCCGATGGCCACGCCTCTCGTCAGAACTTTCCTCCTCCTGTTCACGAAGCTTAAACTCTGTGCAACTCCTAGCCAATCCAACGGCTGACGGGTATTTTTGTAAAGATCCTACGGTTCATAGTCTCCTGAGCTTGAACCCCGGACGTAGCCGTAACCTCCTCGCTCCTCTGGCAGATCTAACGGATAGCGTGATTTCTCTAATCCTCTCCACAAATTTCTGACTATCGATTTCTTCCCTTTGACGATTCGTAGAAAATAGTCAAGTATCCCTCCGCGGGACTTGTCCGCCTACGGTGAAACTGTGCAACGCCTACTTCTAAATACTCCACAACACAAACTTCTAGTGCTTCCCTTTAACAAGCTTGAAATCCTTATCCCTACTGAGCTTCTCACACTTTTAACTTCAAAGAGGTCTTTGCTCGCACTCCCTGCGGCAGTTCTCAACCATCTCCAAGTGTTGAGTTCTTTCGACTCTGCACACACCTGCAGCAGTCCTTCAATACTTCACTCAGATTCACAACTAAGACTCTCCTTAGCCTGCGCACTCCTTACACGGCTCATATAACCCAATTTCACTTCTGGGTGACTGAGAACAAGAGTTAAACTATTTGAGCCTTCTTTCAACGCACTCCTTGCGTACAACTTCAACTACACTCCTTGCAGGAATCCTTGCTCAGAAAGAGAAACAATTGAAACTCATTTCTTCTTCCTTCCAGACTTCAAACTCAAACCATGAAATCACATACATAGCATATAAAAGCAAATGTATACCAGGAAGAAAACATTCATGAGCATATCATTCAGCATCAATATACAGAGAATAAACACAAAACGATGAATTTGAATCAATCTTTCTCTATTAATCCAAATATCAGTAAATGGGTGTTTCTGCACAACTCTCTGCTTCTCTTCTATGCTCCAATGCTTCTAACTATTCCTTAATTATGTTACAATGCACAGTGAGGGTGTCTATATCCATTTTCCCTCCACTCGCTTCTAAAACTATCTAATCTAATATTCAATTCTACCTACTTACATAAATGCCTCCTAACTACTATGGACGAGAGAGGATCGCTCAAGGTCCAATACAATGCATAAGTACTCCTCTTCTTAACTATCACATTTAAGTTTGGCACATCCATTCTTCAAAAGTTTAAACAATTTAACATATGCTCAAAATGCATGGCGCTTTCCCCCACGCTCGCTTGATGTTGACGATGCTCCTACATCATACTCCCTCGCTTGAAAATTTTCATGGGCTCCTATCCATGAGCTCCTACACGGTCTGTCCATGCTTCAGAATCTCTGCTTCAGTCTCCCAACTAGCATCTTCAACTGGGTGGCCCATCCATTTGACCAAATATTCAAAATATTGTTTCCTTCTGGTCTTCTTACCCACTCGTTTATCCAGTATCTGTTCCATCTATGGATTCTCTACAACTGGCACCTGCTTCTACCACTAAACCTCTGATTGTTCACCTTCTGCTCCTGCTTCCTTAGCTTTATATGGATATAAATCTGCGACATTGAATATCGGAGATATTCCGATCCCATCCGATAACTCAATCTCATAAGCATTTTCCCCCAATTTCTTCAAGACCTTACATGGCCTGATTTTCTTCATTTTCAATTTATTGTATGTTCCCCTCGGTAACCTTTCTCTTCTCAAGTGCGCTAGAATCCAATCACCAACTTCAAACTGAAGTTGTTTTCTATGCTGATCTTCTCTCCGCTTATACTCCTGACTTGAATTCTGCAACCACTCCTTCACCCGGCTATGAAGTTCATTCATCACCTCCGTGAATTCTTCTGCACTAGCGCTCCTAGTAGCAGTCTGTTCTGAATCTCTCAATTCAGAAACTCCTCTCGGCTGCGTGCCATATACAATCTGGAATGGACTCTAGCCTGTGCTCCTGTTCACTGAGTCGTTATACGCAAACTCTGCCTGTGGCAATACATTGTCCCAACTGCTGTGGTGCTCTGCCACCAGGCTTCTTAGCAAGTCTCTGAGACTTATGTTCACCACTTATGTCTGTCCATCCATCTACGGATGATAAGATAAACTAAACAACAAGTTAGTCCCAAGATTCTTCCATAATGTCCTCCAAAAGTGCCCTAAGAACTTTGTATCTCTGTCCGAAACAATACTTCTTGGTAAGCCGTGAAGTCGAACGACCTCTTTGAAAAACAGATTTGTGATGTGAGTCGCATCACTGGTTTTCTGACATGGGATAAAATGTGTCATCTTGGAAAATCTATCCACTACTACAAATATCGAATCAAATCCTCTTTGCATCATTGGCAATCCCAATATGAAATCCATGCTAATTTCATCCCACGGCTTCTCAGGTATGGGCAATGGTTGATAAAAACCCGCATTATGCTTCCTTCCCTTTGAATGCTAGCAAATTCTACATCTATCCACAAACTTCTTGACCTTTGATCGCATCCCTGGCCAAAAGTATGATTCACTCAGCTTTTCAAATGTTTTATCATGATCGAAGTGTCCGGCCAATCCTCCACTGGGTTTCTCCTTCAGCAATTTCTCCCGCATGGAACAATTTGGAATACACAGTTGATTCCCTCTGAACAACAATCCTTCCTGAATCATGTATTCGGTCCATTGGCTTCTATCCCTGAGAAATGGATTCTCAGCTGATTCATACGCTTCCTTAAAGTCTGGATCATCTGCGTACATGTCTCTGAGAGCATCAAAACCTAATGTCTTGACTTTGAACTCCTGCAACAACAAACACTTCCTGCAGTACCAGAAATATGTTTTATCACAAAAGTGAAATTCTGCATGTATTCAACCCATTTAACATGCCTCTGATTCAACTTTTCCTGTTGAGTCACAAACTGCAATGCATGGTTATCACTATATAAAACAAATTCCTTCGGGATCAAATAGTGCCTCCATTTCTTCAATGCCTGGATGATGGCATAAAATTCCTTATCATATGTGGAATATTTCACCTTTGCTTCATTCATCTTCTCGCTGAAATATGCAATTGGTCTGTCATCTTGACTTAAGACTGCTCCTATTGCAAACCCGCTTGCATCACACTTTACCTGAAATGTCTTTTGAAAATCCGGTAACACCAGAATTGGTTGTTCTGTAATCTTCCGTTTCAACAAATTGAAACTCTTCTCAGCCTCTTTAGTCCAGTGAAAAGATTTATGTCTTTTATTCACTGTATCCATCATTGTTGCACTAATTCCACTGAAATTCCGAATGAATTTTCGGTAGAAACTAACCAAACCGTGAA
The DNA here is from genome assembly GCA_010110895.2 of Picea sitchensis. NCBI lineage: Eukaryota > Viridiplantae > Streptophyta > Pinopsida > Pinales > Pinaceae > Picea > Picea sitchensis. The sequence goes on from SNQJ01S0009790.1 coordinate 30,141, forward strand.
AACTTCTCACCTCAAATATGTTCCTTGGTGATGGCCAATTCTTGATTACCTCCACTTTATCTGGATCCATCCTCAACTCATTTGCCGAAATAACAAACCCCAAATAAATGAGTTTTGTCTTCATAAATGAGGATTTCTTCATGTTTATCAACAACTTCTCTTGTTGTAGCTTCTTCATTACTGTAGCTAAATGCTTCAGATGTTCTGCCTTTGTCTTGTTGAAAATTAGTATATCATCCAGATATACGATAACAAATTTTCCGATGAAATCCTTCAGGACTTCATTCATTAGCCTCATAAAGGTACTTGGCGCATTTGTTAAGCCAAATGGCATAACAAGCCATTCATACAAACCTTCGTTTGTCTTGAATGTTGTTTTCCATTCATCACCTTCTCTCATGCGGATCTGGTAATATCCACTCTTCAAATCAATCTTTGAAAAAAAAATTGCTCCACTTAAGCAATCCATCAAATCATCCATTCTTGGCAATGGGAATCTGTACCTGATAGTTGTCTTGTTAATCGCCCTTGAATCAGTGCACATCCTCTAGCCTCTATCTTTCTTCGGACTGAGTACTGTCAGAACAACACACGGACTCAAGCTTTCCCTGACCAAACCTTTGTCCAACAAATCCTGGACTTGTCTTTTGACCTCTTCATTCTCTTGCGGCGTTAATCCGTACGCGGCTTTGTTTGGTAAACTGGCTCCTGGTATGAGATCAATATGATGACTCACACTCCTCAGCGATGGAAACGAACGAGGTAATTCATCCACTACTATATCAGCGAACTCTTCCAGCAGTCCCTGAACTTCTTCTGGAAAATCGTCCACTCTTGTGCTAGTCAAAACAATCTTCGGTTTTCTGACCACAAATAATTGTGGTTCCTCCTTCTTCTTAACCTCTGTAAGAAGTTCCTTCCCACTCATGAGAAGTATTGTATTGCTTACNAGGGTATATGTATTCATCTTCCCATCATGAATCACATTTCTATCATATTGCCATGGTCTACCCAACAATAGATGACAAACATCCATAGGAATAACATCACATAAAATCTTATCATTATACCCTCCTATTTTGAATTCAACTAAACACTGTTTAGTGACATTTACCTGATGTCCCTTCTGTAGCCATGAAACTTTGTATGGACTCGGGTGATCAGTCGTCTCCATCTCCTGCCTTTCTACCATCTCGGTTGACACGAGATTATCAGTGCTACCGTTGTCCACAATGACCTTGCATGCCCAACCCTTGGTATTGCAAGCTGTTCTAAAAAGTCTAGTCCTTTGGACTGAACTTTCCACTTCTTTCTTTGGTGTTAAAAGGACTTTTCGCATCACCAGCGATCTTCCGCCTTCAGCATATTCTGCCTAAACATATCGCCTCTGTGCCTCGGTGATGTGAGTCTCTCCAACCTCTTTCTTGTTCTCTAGACACTCGAATGACCTGTGCCCATTTTTCCCACACATGAAGCATGTGATTACTCCACCTCTTCCTCTTCCTCTACCTCTGGTATGAGGAAATATATTGTTATCGGCATATCCTCCTCTCTGCTCTCTATGCTTCCCTCTATGTTTAGCATGTTGGCCTCGCTGTGAACTTCCACCTCTCTCAGTTCTAGTCTGAGGCTTTTTCCAGTCATCCTTAGGCTTCTGGTATTTATCTTGGGAAACCGATTTGCCTTTGGGCTGACTCCTGCCTTGCCCTCGCTAACCTTGCTTACAGCTCAGCTTCTCTTCAGCTTTCAAATCCATTTGATAAGCATCCTCCACCGTTCGTATGGTTTCCATACTCATCTCATCCTGGATATCATATTTCAGTCCATTCATATACCTGGCTACTTTATCGTCATTTATTTCGCGATGACCTGCCCTGATATTCAACCTGTAAAATTCCTCAATATACTCTTTTACTGTCATCAGCTTCTGTCTCAGTTTCTACATCCTCCTGAATAGAGAAATTTGATAATCCCTGAGAATGAATTTTGCCTTCATCTTTGCAATCATCCTGTCCCATCTTTTGATCTTTTGCTTGCCTTGGCAACGCCTGTCAGCTTGTAGTTCATCCCACCACAAGGCTGCATGTCCTCTTAATCTCATGATGGCATGCCTGACTTTCTTGTCCTCTTCGACATCCTCATAGTCAAAATAGGTGTCTAGAGCTCTAATCCAGTCTAGAAGTTATTCTACATCCAGATTTCCCTCATAAACTGGAATGTCCATTTTTAACTTTGTACTCATTCTTGCAACATCTTTAAGTAAGAGTTCACTTGCTGCATCTTCCGCTGGGATTTATTCTCCTCCCTGTCTAGCATCATCTTCATTTTTGGATTCACTGATATCTCCTGCATCAGCTTTTCGCCTTTCTCTTATCCCCATGTCCACAATCATAGAGCGTAAGTTATGCAGTTCTCTTTCTACTTCTGGATTTTGCACTTGCCTACCCCTTCCTCTGGACGTTTCCCTTTCCTCCCCTAGATCGGGTGATTGCCTATCTCTTCTCCTTGGCGGCATGGTGAAATTTCCTTCTCCTTGCTACAAAAAACAAAGAAGCTTTTCTAAGCTCTGATACCACTTGACACAGGCGCGCCCGCTAGGCACGTCCACTCACAGGATATTTCCTCATTCCTCGGCCCGAAGAACTGAAATGTTCTTCTATTTCCCTATCGGGAAAATTTCCACCCACATCAACTAAACACTGGGTCTCCCTTTCTTATAAATCAACGTTGGCCTTTCCTTGTTATCGGGGTTCCTTCTATCAGGATTTTGACACCCGTGATGTTCAAACAACTTGTCCTTTGTTGCCTTCCCCGATGCGCTCCTTTGTTGCCTTAGCCCCACCTGGCTAAGCCTTTAGTCCAGAATTTCGTTTTCTATAAGACCGCAGCCTTATATTTCTTCTTGTCGGGGTTTCTAACTTCAAAATCCCGATGCGCTCAATTTCCCGTTAGCCCTCCAGGCTAAGCCTTTGTCCACGTGACCTCCTCTATATGACCACAGTCATAACTCCCATCGGGGTTTCGAGCATTCCAAGGTCGAAATACACATTCCCCCAAGACTCGCGATTCCTCAAATCCTGACGCGCCCTTTACGCGTTAGCCCTCCTGGCTATAGGCTTTGGCCCATGTGACCATTAACCCATGACCGCAGTCTTATCCCTCGTCAGGGCCACGGGGTTTCTAATGCCAAAATGCACTCACCCCCAAAATTCGCGATCCCTCGAACCCCGATTCTCCGCCAGGCTGACAGCTGGCTCCCATAATGGCGCTTCCCTCCTTTCTGGAATGCTGACAGCTGGCCGCACGATGGAACCTTCCTCCTTGTCGAGGTTTCACGGTTCGTGATTCCAAAATGCACAAGCACCTCGTCACCAGGATCCCCGATATCCCGATGACCCAAACACCAATAGATGACTTCCTTGTCGGGACTTTTCCCGATGGGTCTGATTCCTTCCACGCGTCCTCCCCTGATGGATGGTCCTAGTTGACTCTCAGGATTTCACGATTTCTGATGTCCCGTATGCCTCGTCCCTAGGACTCATGAAATGCCAAACTCCGACTCCCTTCCGATCTCTGACACGCGTCTCAAATAAATGGACGGTTCAGATCCTTCCGGGATTCTTGCTATGGAAATTCCCGATCACTCATCCTTGTGACTCTCGATTTCGTGAATGCCAAAATTTCGATGACCACGCCTCTCATCGGAACTTTCCTCCTCCTGTTCACGAAGCTTAAACTCTGTGCAAATCCTAGCCAATCCAACGGCTGACGGGTATTTTTGTAAAGATCCTACGGTTCTTAGTCTCCTGAGCTTGAACCCCAGACGTAGCCGTAACCTCCTCGCTCCTCTGGCAGATCTGATGGCTGGCAGTATTTCGCTAATCCTCTCCACAAATTTTTGACCGTCGATTTCTTTCCTTTGACGATTCCTAGAAAATAGTCAAGTATCCCTCCGCGGGACTTGTCCGCCTGCGGTGCAACTGTGCAATGCCTACTTCTAAATACTCCACAACACAAAATTCCAGTGCTTCCCTTCGACGAGCTTGAAAGCCTTATCCCTCCTGATCTTCTCACACTTTTAACCTCAAAGAGGTCTTTGCATGCACTCCTTGCGGCAATTCTCAACCATCTCCAAGTGTTGAGTTCTTTCGACTCTGCACACACCTGCAACAGTCCTTCAATACTTCGCTCAAATTCACAACTAAGACTCTCCTTAGCCTGCGCACTCCTTGCAAGGCTCGTATAACCCAATTTCACTTCTGGGTGATTGAGAACAAGAGTTAAACTATCCGAGCCTTCAGTCAACGCACTCCTTGCGGACAACTTCAACTGCATTCCTTGCAGGAATCCTTGCTCAGAAAGAGAAACAATTGAAACTCATTTCTTCTTCCTTCCAGACTTCAAACTCAAACCATGAAATCACATACACAGCATATAAAAGAAAATGTATACCAGGAAGAAAACATTCATGAGCATATCATTCAGCATCAATATACAGAGAATAAACACAAAACCATGAATTTGAATCAATCTTTCTCTATTAATCCAAATATCAGTACATGGGTGTTTCTGCACAACTCTCTGCTTCTCTTCTATGCTCCAATGCTTCTAACTATTCTTGAATTATGTTACAATGCACAGTGAGGGTGTCTATATCCGTTTTCCCTCCACTCGCTTCTAAAACTGTCTAATCTAATATTCAATTCTACCTACTTACATAAATGCCTCCCACCTACTATGGACGAGAGCAGATCGCTCAAGGTCCAATACAATGCATAAGTATTCCTCTTCTTAACTATCACATTTAATTTTGGCGCATCCATTCTTCAAAAGTTTAAACAATTTAACATATGCTCAAAATGTGTGGCGCTTTCCCCCACGCTCGCTTGATGTTGACGATGCTCCTACATCACATATGTAGTTTTTGTAAGCCGACCAAGTCCTTTGTTTGCATAGGGAAAAGCCATGAGCAAAATATAGCTTTCAAAGAATTCCATTTCGAGTTTGAAATACAAGCAAGCAGACATGCTCAATTTTCATTGGTGGAGATTCCATGTACAATTCATATCAACGGCTCTCGGGAAGTCATATTTTCAAATTCGTGCAAGGATTAACGACTAGACAAAAGCCCCGAAGTGTTGAAGTGCTGAAGTCCCGAAGTGACGAGAGACTTCCACGTCAACTGAGAGAAAGTCACTTCAGGATATATTCATGCCCGCGTTCAAAATCTCTTGAAGCCCGAAGAGTCGAAGTAACAAGAAGTTGCCATGTCAACCGGGAGAAAGTCACTTCAAGAGATTTCCATCCAAAATTCTCGAAGTAGATATGAGTCATTGAAGGCTAAGGACACGCGTCGATAGATCCAACACTTGGGAAATACAACACTTCAAAGGATTGCACGAGAAAGTAGAAGAAATATCTCTAAGCCCGAAATCCCGAAGTGATTGTAGATTGTTGATCTCAAATCCAAGAGCAGTGTGTGGCAACAAAATTAGGGCATTCCCATATCATGAATTGTGACAATATCGACAACCACACTTCATTGTGGGGATAGAAATTGATCAAGCGCTAAAATATTAGAGTGGTCCCGCAATTGAAACCACGGTATAACTAAGGAGGTATGTGGCAGTTGGTGGTGGATTGCGGGGGTCAGAGCGGTGTGGATCCAAACCACCCTTGGAAACTTCTGCAATCACTTGATTATATATGGCCCAATCTGAGAGCAACGGATGGAGGCAAGCTAGGCGTAAGGCCTCATCCTAATCCCAAGGATAAATCAATTAATTAAAAAAGGACTAGTGGTTGAACAATCGACTACCCCCTTAAATGGAAGCATGGGGGGTCTAGTCGAGGAGACATAAAAATGTCAGCCTGAAGTACCACAAAGGGTAGTTTCTCCTGCACACCTATACTGACCAAGGTTTCCTTATGACAGAAGGAACAGGACAGACAAGAGAAGACACAAATCACTGAAAAGGAGGTTCCCAAGAAGAAAGACATGTCGACTGTTTTGATTATGAATACATCAGATGAATGATATGTCTAGGCAAGACCAAAGGAGGGGGGTTTGGCCCAAGACCAGAGGAAGTTTTGAGAAATTTTTATGACTGCATATTTCAGTTTGTAAGTTGGAGGAGCATGTAGCTGTAAATTGTATTGTTATTGAAGACTCAGATGAGTTGTTTCATCAGATTTGTCTCCTATGCTATATGTTCTATTCTTCATCTTGTCTCAATGTAATTGTTGATTTTAAGGATTAAAATTTTCCTTTGATCGATAGATTCCTGATGCGGTAGAGGATCTGTTGTAATCTTTCTTATTTATCATTGTTTATTGTTCAGACACATCTAAATTCTCTTTGCAGAGAGGATCTCTTCTTAGAGAATATTTTTCTTTATGTTATTCTCTTATTCTTATCTTCATCATTATACAAATCTTTTTTCTGATAAGGAGATTAAATGCCTTCATTGAGAAAACTGTTTATGACTCCATAGACTAATGTTCCATCACTGATCTGCAATGATATCTTTTTTACTTCCCTTTCTTTAAAGTCTTGTCGATCCACCTACTCAAACCATTTTAATCCATTTTACATTTTGATGGGTACTGGTCTTATCCTCTAACAGATTGAGGGTGATTCTCAATGCTAACATTAATGGCATCATTATTGGGGACAAAAGTGAAGATATCTTCCCTGGGATAACGACAACGAAAAAATACAGTTTTAGATGGTGAACTAAAGTTGGACACATTGTTTTGACTGCTCATCTTTCACCATGGTGACTCCGTTGTTCGGAAAAATATTGGCGACTCCAATGGTTTGAGACAAATTAAATGGCTATGGAAGCTATCCTGGGCAGGAAGTTTTCCCCACTCAATTTCGCAGCCATAGATGGTTATCCACATCATGTGCCTGAAATTGATGAATGGCAAGATCTTCTACCAAGATTTTATGAGGGTGAGAAGGACAGCCCTGTTGAGCATGTTTTGGAATTTCATGCTTTGCTGCAACAACTTGACATCCCAAAAGAATACATGTGAATGAAGATATTTATGTACTCTCTTTAAGGAGATGTTTGTATTTGGTATGATTCTCTTGAACCTTCTAGCATTTCTTCACTCAAAGAGTTTCATGTTGCTTTCAATATTCATTATCACGAGTTTTATTCCTCTGAGTTAATTTGTCATAGCTATTGTGAGGAGTATAAACATTGTGTTGAGGATATAATTGATTCTTATGAAGGTTGTGATAATGAAGAGGATGCCTTGAACGAGGAATCATCTCTTTCTCTTCCATGCTCATCTACATTAGATGAAAATTTTGTTTGTTTTTTTAATAAGAAAAATGTAGAAATTAAGTCTATTTTGGAAGATGATACTCTTTATAGCCCTGTCTCTAAAAGACCTAGATATGAGCATCCTAAATTTGACTCATATGGTGATGATAAGATATTGCTTCCTGGATTGAATCTTGAAAGGCAGCCTGTTTTGAAAAATGAAGAACAATTTTCTCATGTTGGGCAAAAAATATATCTTGATATGTCATTCGAGACTCCTCCTTTATTTGATCATTATGGAGACATCGATGAAGAGGTTGAGGTATTTTTTGTCTTGGAAGAAAAATCAATTAGCAGCCAACCTTCTGATGAAAGTGAAAACTTTTACCAAGAGAAGCATGTTAAAGATCAACATCCATTCATTGATATACATGAGGAGATTTCTTGCAATCAGATAACATATGTTTTTAGAGAAGATAAAAGGAAATTGGGTCAACAACCTGCATCAGCCATTCATTCACCTGTACTTACAACAAACATTCAACCATATGTGAGCAACTGTAAAGAAGAGCAAGTTTTTTGTTATCAACCCAGTAAGTTTCATCACCTATTTTTTGACCCTATAGAGGAGTACATGGAGTTGCATTTCCACCATGTATTGAAGCCTTCAAGCTTTGTCATACCTTCAAAATTGGAAGGTAATCTGAAGAATGTAATTAAATTTTTGTCATAGTTTTATTATCTCTTGCTAATTAGTGGCAGAGTAAGAAAGTTTTCAGTTAGGAATTTACTTAAGTGGATTTGGTGGAAGTTTGTTTTCACCTAGCCTATTGTAAATGTCAGTTAGAGTAGGATCTTGTATATAAATAAGCTCGTGTGTGAGTTTTTCAGTTTTTAGTTTTTTTTCAGTATTTAAATAAGTGACCCCATAGCCCTAGGATAAGACATTGAAGCTTCTTATTCTTGGCAGCTCACAGGGAGCATGCCATCCCTTGTGGAGCCAATGTTATCACATGAAGTTGTCACGGCTCATATGTAGATTTTGTAGGTCGGCCAAGTCCTTTGTTTGCACAGGGAAAATCCATGAGAGAAATACAGATTTCAGAGCAGTTCATTTCAAGCTTGAAATACAAGCAAGTAGGCAGGATCGAATTTTCAACGAAGGAGATTCCATGTATAGTTCAAATTAGCAGCTCTCAGGCAGTCAGAGTTTCAAAGTCGTGCAAGGATTAATGACTAGATAGAAGCCCTAAAGTTTTGAAGTCTCGAAGTGATGAGAGACTACCACGCATGGATGATTTTAGGGGATAAATTTCGTTCATGGGCTAATTTTCCATGGTTTTTCGCAAAAATCGATTCACTATTCTAAAAATGATTTGCCCAAATTCTATAGGATAAAATTATTTTACCTTAAAAATTGCCAAAATTTTATACAAACTATATAAAATCCTTAGAAATTTGAATATTTTTACAAAAATATCGCCAACATTTTATAGTTGGAATATGAAGGATTAGTAAGATTCACCAAGGTTTCTACATTTTAAAATAAATTTCCATCCTTAAAATCATCCCTGCGGCCATGTCAACTGGGAGAAAGTCACTTCAGGAGATATTCATGCATGCATTCAAAAGATTATGAAGCCCAAAGCATCAAAGTAACGATACGCTGCCACGTCAACCGAGAGAAAGTCACTTCGGGAGATTTCCATCCAAAAGTCTCGAAGTAGATCTGAGCCATTGAAAGTCGAGGACACACATCGATAGATCTAACACTTCGAAAATATGACACTTTGGAGGATTGTGTGAGAAATCAAAAGAAAGATCCTGAAGCCTGAAGTCCCGAAGTAATTGTGGACCATTGATCTCAAATCCAAGAGTAGTGTGTGGAAACAAAAGAAAGGCGTTCCCATATCGTGGATTGTGACAAGATCGACGACCCACTTCATTGCAGGGACAACAAGTGCTCGAGCGGTAAAATATTAGAGAGGTCCCACAATTGAAACCACGGTATAGCTAAGGAGGTGTGTGGAAGTTGGTGGTGGATTATGCAGATCAAAGTGGTGTGGATCCAAACTTCCCTTGGAAACTTCTACAATCACGTGCTTATATACGACTCAATCTGAGAGCATCCTGTGTCACAAGCTAGGCGTAAGGCCTCGTCCTGATCCCAAGGAGATATCAATTAATGAAATAAGAACTGGTGGTTGAACAATCAACTACTCCCTTAAACGGAATCATGGGGGGTCTAGCCGAGGAGACAAAAAACTGTCAGCCCAAAGTACCACAGAGGGCAGTTTCTCCTACATGCCTATACTGACCAGGGTTTCCTTCTGACAGAAGGAACAGGACAAACAAGAGAAGACACACGACACTGGAAAGGAGGTGCCCAAGCAATAAGACATGTCAATTATTTTGATTATAAATACATCATAGGAATGATATGTCTAGGCAAGACCGGAGGAGGGGGGTTCAGCCCAAGACTGAAGGAAGATTTGAGAAATGTTTATGACTGTATATTTCAGTTTGTAAGTCGAAGGGGCAAGTAGCTATAAATTGTATTGTTATTGAAGACTCATATGAATTTTTTCATCATATTTGTCTCCTATGTTCTCTGTTCTATTCTTCATCTTGTCTGAATGTAATTGTTTATTTTAAGGATTTAAATTTTCCTTTGATTGATAGATTCCTGATGCAGTAGAGGATCTATTGTAAGCTTGTCTATTGATCATTGTTTATTTTTCAGACACATCTAAATTCTCTTTGCAGAGAGGATATATGCTTAGAGAATATTCATCTTTATGTTATTCTCTTATTCTTATCTTCATCATTATACAAATATTTTGTCTAATAAGGAGCTTAAATACCTTCATTGAGAAGATTTCTTATGACTCTGTAGCCCAATGGTCCATCACTGATCTGTAGTGATATATTTTTTCTTTCCCTTTCTTTTAAGTCTTTATGATCCACCTACTCAAACCATTTTAATCCATTTTACATTTTCATGGGTACTGGGTGTATCCTCTAGTAGTATGAGGGTGATTCTCAGTGCTAACAGATGGTAGGGGATGCTTTTATGATGTTGGATTAAGAACTCTGTTGTAAGCTTTGTTATTGTACTACTGATAAAATGACCACCCTGATCACTAGTCAAACTCCTAGGACATCCAAACCAAGTAATAATGTTTTCAAAAATAAACCTGGCAAAGGTATCAGTTGAATAGTCCTAAAAAGTGGTTGCCTCTTCCCATCTTGTCAGATAATTGGTTGCGGTGATAATTTACCTAGAATTCGAGTGCTTAGTTGTGGGGTTGATCTGTCCAATAAAATCAACTGCCCACTTATCAAATGATTACGGAGTTAGAACTAGATGAAGAGGTAATGTTTCTCATATTGATGGCTTACCTACTCTCTGTCAAACATCGCAAGATATAGTGTACTCTTTCGCATCCTTGAAGAGTGTGGCCCACCATAATCTAGCTTGGAGGACTTTCTGTGCAATGGCCTTTCCTCCAACATGGCCTACCACAACTCCACTGTGGAACTCCCAGAGGATATATTGTCTTTCATGGTCCAAAACGCATCTCCTGAGGATAATATCTAGGCCCAACTAATACAATTTCACCACGATAAATTGATAGTCCACTTCTCGAACCACCATATAGTGTTTCTGAGTCACATAGTACATTTCTGGGAAAGCCCCTGTACTCAAGAATAATTCTATGTCTTCGAGGTATTCTAGCATTGCCTCAACTCGGAAGATATTTTCATCTGGGAGCTGATCATTGATTTCTCCGCCACTCTCCCCTGACTCCAATATGGAAATATGATCGAGACCCACGTTGCATCTTCCAGGTTTGATGATCGCCTCAAATGAAAATTCGTGAAATAATAAAAACCATCGAAATATTCTTCCTTCCAGGACAGGTTGTTAACTAGATAGACAAGATGGCTCCCAGGGAAATACCTGATGCATCCACATGTACATGAAATTCCTTTTCCCAATTTGGAAATATCAAAATAGGTGTTATGTTGAGCTTTCCCTTCAGGATTTCAAACACTCGATCACACTCTGGTATCCACTGGAACAATTCAAACTTCTGGAGTATGTTTTCCAAGGGTGCAGTAATAGTCGCATACCTTCTAATGAACTTGCGATAGTACCATGTGTGCCCCAACGTTGAGCGCAACTTCTTAGCGCTCGTAGGAGGTGGCATATTCAAAATGACCGCAACATTGGTTGGGTCTACCAACACTCTTTCTTGACATACTATGTGGCCTAACAGGTTTCCATGTGGCACAAAAAAGATACACTTTATGAGGTTTAACGATATCCATAGCTCCCTACACTAATAAAAAATTAGTCATAGTAGTTCCACATGTTCTTTTAGAAGACTGTACATCGTCCAGTCATCCATATAAATTTTAATAAATTTGTGAATGAATTCTCGAAAGGATGCTATCACAATCTTGGAAAAAATTGTAGGTGCATTCTTTAGACCAAAGGGCATCATATTATATGCAAATTACCCCCATTTTGTTATGAATGTGGTCTTATTTTTGTCTTCTTTGGTAATTCTCACTTGGTGATACCCCAAAAATCCATCTGTAAATGAGTAAGACTCTTTCCCTGCAACTTGTTCAAGAACCTCATCAATAAAAGGCGTGGGAAAGGGTCATGCATACAGGAAGAGTTAAGGATTTTGTAGTCTACACATACCCTAATGTCCTCTGTACCTTTCATTCTCTGGATCACTATGGGGCTAACCCACTCTTTTTCTTCAACTAGAAAAATCAGTCTGGCCTCAAGCATCTTGTCTATTTCCCTCTTAACCTTCTCTTTGACCCCGGGGTTAAGATGATATGGCCTATGCCTTATGGGTTTTGATCCTAGTTTTAGTTCAATCGTCATTTATCCCATAGCTCCTTTTATCCCTTTTATCTCTAAAAATTCCTTTGGGAATAAGTCCTCATACTCCCGCAACAGGCTATGTATTTCCTGGTTGGTTTTCTCATCCTAGTAATCTACTACAACTATGTTGGGTTTCTCGGTAGTTCCTATGTTGAATTTCCGCAACTTCAATGGGTGGTTATAAGAGCTATTAGTTTGACTGAGCAACATGTTCTGGATTTCTCTACTCCCTTTTGTTTCCTCAATGGCTAAATTTCTCAGTTCTACTAATTCATCAAGGTCTCTCAAATCCTTCTCGATTTTGTAGCATTCTATGGGTGTCTTGTCTATGTCCAAGTCAAGGTTAGACCGAAGAAATTGACTATGCTTTGCACATACCACTGGGTCTGATTTCCTTTTACAACCATTGGTAAAAACAATTTCTTTAATTCTTTGCAGGACTATCTTAAGCTCAGGGTACTTACTTGTGAAAGTGAAGTCCTTGCAAAATTGGTCTGCTAACGTTTTCCAACTACTAGTCTTCCTTCTGGTCTTTTCATGGATGTACTAATATTTTGGTATCAGACCCAGCAAATGGGGAAATACTTGAACCCACAAGTGAGATGGTACTTCCGAAACTTTCCATTGCCTTACACATTATTCGATATGTGTTTTAAGATCCGACTGTCCATCGAACAGTTGCACAACTTGAAAATCCATTTGCATCTCTTATTTTAGTTTCTCTTTGTCTTGAAATCGAAATTGGATAGCATGTTTCACATCCTCCTAGTTCTTAGTTACTACTTTGTGACTAGCCCACCACCTGGCAGGGGTGTCTTCTAGAGCTAAGTCTAGAACTATGATCCTCTGATCTTCTGCTATCTTTTCTTCCATGCTAACCAGAAAACTGCCAAGATCTAAGTTATCATTATATGTCAAATGTTCCCTTACCTAGTTTCCAACTCATCTCGTTCCTCTGACAGTTGTGCATCATATTGAAAATATTTTGCATGCACCTTGTTTCCAACTGTCAAATACTAGTTCTGAATATCCATCTGTCGATTGTATTCTCCTCCAACTTACTGATCCATCAACCATATGATTGATTTAGTCTGCTCTCATCCTTGTTGTTACTTTGTATAACTAATCTAGATCCTCTCCTTCCATATTATTTTATGTTGGCTCTGTGTACCGAGGGCCTACATACGGATCCAAGGGATGAACTAATTTTATTCTGTCTACTTCAAATGTCATAGTATCCCTCTTTAGGTCAATAACTGCATAGTTATCATAATCCCAATAAATACCAGGTAATGTAGGATAAGGGTCCTTATCCCCCAATATTTTGATCACCTCAAAATCAACTACAATCTTTACTCTCGCAACATCTATCTCCACATTCTCCATCCTTCCTATTGGGAAAATGCATTACTGATTGGCCATTCTCAATTGGATTGGGGAATATATTAGTTGTGGTTTCCCTAAACCTTCCCAAGTATTTTTAGGAAATATGTTAACATAAGATCCTAGATATAACATAACATCTTTAATCTCAAATTCATCTAGTTGGGTTGCTAGTCTAAACTCTTTTCGAGTCCTTACTTTCCTTCTTTTCACTCTTTGATTGTTTTTATCAGGGAGATTAGTCATTATTATAGCTCCTAGGGATTCCTCCATTCCTAGGACTAAATATAGGGCGTTGCACAACTTTTATGTCAGCTAGTCATTCCCATGAATATCATAAAATAGTTGAAACCAAAGGTCAACTACATCTTGCGACTGCTCAGGTTGTCTTATTGGGATTACAGGGCTTCAGGGTGTAGGAGGTGAAGTAGGGAATTGCGCAATATCAAGAAAAGTCATGGGCTAAAGAGGGGTTTCTTCCATTTTAGGGCCAGGGATACCCTGGAATACTTCTATTGCATTTAAAAAAAATAGATTTTGTTTCAAAGGGTCATATCTGTCCTCTTTATGTGTTGCTTTCTTGATATTAGGAAAATTATCAACATATGTGCCAGTATTTGTTCCTCCTTGAGTAATGATATTAACTTTTGGAAGTTGTCCTTTGATGAACCTCTTTATCTCTGAACCGATGAAGTTGGCTCCTCTTTGATGTGCTCGATCTTCCCATTTCGCAATTAGCTCTAGGAAGTCTTCAGTTGTGTTCCCATTGGTTCTATTGTGTGAGCACCATGGTCGTCTCGGCTAAGGACAATCCCTAGCCATGTGACCTTTCTCATCATAGTTGTTGCATATACTTGGTCCTCTTCCCCCAGTTCTTCATCCTCTAAAATATCCTCCATCTCCACCTCCTCGACCTCTTCCCGGTCCTTGAGGGGTTTCATTCACCCTGAATGATGTTCGATCCAATCTGTCCACAAGTGAATCCAATGCTCTACACTGATTCGTAGCATGCGTGGTAGATGCGTAGAACTCACAATGTCTAGTATTTAGTATTGTACAATACTTTTGAATAATAGGGCATTGCCTTGGACAATGCCCATGAATTCAACAGATATCGCAATGCTCAATTGATGACGATGCTAGATTACCTGGAAAGGCATGATACACGGTTTGGGTATGGAATGATAAATTCACAGATACTTGTGAAACTCCTTCCGTGGTTCCGGATGAGGTTCCCATTAGATTGTGAGGGGGTCACATTCCCCTCATGCATGGACATTCATTCGTCAGATGCCCCTCTATGTAGCATCTGATACACCAGACTTGAGGTCGTCCTAGTCTGGGTATCGTCAATTCTTGAATATTCTTTATGAGTGTCGATATTTGTCCTTGTAGTTGCGCAAAATTTTCATCCGTTGGCGGTCTGGTCACCCTTAGGCTCCCTAGATATCCTTCCATGGATTCAATCTTCATTTATTTTTCCAAGGCATCTGTCAAGGAGTCTATTCGTTGTTGCGTTAACGAAATTCGTGTCAGAGGTAGTTATTCCTTAATGTACCATTCTCTCTGGTGATCTTCATGAATTGGATGTGCTAGCCTCTCGATGTAATCCTTAAACTTATGACTATATTCCCAAGCTGATTATCCTTCCCTCTGTTGAATCTCACGCAACTCAAACAAAGCTTGTTGTTCCAACTGCGACAACTTAAACTCTGCTATGAATTTTGTCTGACATTGGTCAAGTGTGAACACCTGTCCTTTCACTCCTCCTGGCTCAATAGCCTTCATGTACCATTTGAGAGCATAGCCTCTCAAGGTAGTCTGGAATTAAATTAGTTTATTCGCATCTAAAGTCCGTCTGGACCAACAAATCGCTTCACACAGAAACCAATGTTGCTCAACATCCTTGCCTCCTTTACCCCGAAATTATGGGTATCGAGTGAACGACCCTCCTGCATTTCCAACCATTGTTGATATTACTTCTCCTATCAAAGTAAACCCTAACGATCCTAGTTTTGATCTACTAGGGGATCCCAATATCCTCCCAGTATTCATACTCACTGGTTGTGATTGACTAACTGACTAAATTGAAATAGGAATAGCATAAGAAGGTAATATAGGATTTACCACTGGTATAGAAGACACATGGGGGATGGGTGATTCGGGGCTAGTTCCACTGGCTTCTGGGTGGGTTTCTTTTATCTGGGGGGTCTCATTCTCATCCTCTAGAGCGGTCTCTTTAGCTCGACTCCCGATATTTCCTGGTATCGGGGATGAATCTTCTCTTTATTCAGAAAGATCCATGTTGTCTTGATATTCTCTTGCTTCTACACATTCTTCTTCTTGTCCACCCTCTTGGGGACTTCTTTCTCTCTATGCATCTCTCTCATTTAATCTTTGACTGACCAGTCTTTCATGTCTTTCCATATTCTACAACTCTTCCTCCTTTCCTTCGTTGACTTCTCCTGGTTCAAGTTCTTTCCCCAACACCTCAGACCTCTTCACTACTTTCTTTATCTTACCGCGCCACAACTTCTCAACTATGGTGGATCTTTTCAAGGCTCACTCATTCCTTTTTTCCATTTCTTGTTGCTCCCCCATTTATCAAATAACCCTCTCCCCTTTCTCAGGCCATGATCCCACCCCAAAGTCACCCCACCCCAAGCGTGGGTGTTTAGGCTGTCATCTCAGTTGGAGAAATGGTCAGCATCCCCTCCTCCATCCTCCATCAAGAATACCTTAATCCACAGGGGAATTTATATCAGTAGCCTTCCCCGTGCGTCTTTATTGAAATCTGCTTCTGCCCTTGAAAAAGACTGGTGGTTCTCAACTACAAACTCAATAATGTATCCTTCCAGTGTTGTATTGACCCATAAATCAACCGCTAGCGTTTTTTAACGATCTAGCTGATGAAGCGTTGCAATATTTTATGTATCCCAAGTACAGTCTTTTTGACTCGTTCTTGGAATTCCAAAGCTTCTTGGAGCCTCTCTATCCAATGGAATAGTTCTTCTAGAAATTTAACCCAGAATATCTCGTACTGGTTTCTTGATATTTTTGAGTAAATGATAACCTCTCTTGTATCCTTCACAGATTTACCTCGCAACTCTGCTTCTTTCCATATGAAGGTGTCACAATTTTTCTCCCACCACTAGTGAATATCGGATCAGTAGATATGTGGAATCATTCTCCCTACAGGTTCCTTCTTGAAACAGGTCCCGACAACGAAACTATTTTGTTGGCACAGAATTGATTAGGCCAGGGTCCTTCTTAGGTTACCAAGAAAAGGTACCGAGGTATTCTAGAGCGTTGGCATTTTCATCTTCCTTGAAGGGAAGAAGTATCACCCGAAGCACAACCAAGACAAAGAAAATATGGAAGGGTAAGAAGAATGCTTAGACAAATCCATACAGTCTTATGATCTTTGTATTCTTGTGCAAGATAGATTAAACTCATAACTATGTAAACATTCCTAGATCAGATTAAAGAAAACATAGTTGTGTTGTATCCATAAAGAAACTGTATCCCACTAGTTAGATCTGACATAAAGATAATATGAAACAACATTAAGACAATCTGAATCTAAATAGACACGGTAATTTCAAAATTTGAATCTCCCCTTGTATTAACCTCATAAGGTTCTTCTCAATTACATAATTCTCTTCTCAGATACAGACATAGCTTGGTCATGCCACAACTTAACAACAAAATCTATTACTAAGATACAAGGTTAACCCAAAACCCGTTCTCTTCTACCAAGGAAATTGGACATGACTCTTTACAGACTTGGTCTGGTTTCCAAAACCCAGACTCTAGAAGCATATCTAACGTCTACCCAAAATCAACAAACAGTAATCCAACCTACAATCCAACTAAATTCCAACCCTTTACAATCGTATTCATCTCCTATATATAAGATAACTGGGATTTATGGGTTTGAGACTTTGCATGCTTACTTGTTCTTGTTCTATTGTAACTTCTTTCTCCATGTTGGTGTTGCATTGTCCTTCCTTCCAACCGTTTTCGATTTCTTTCCTTATTTTGTTGTCCCGCTTCTCTATGAATTGTGCAACTTCTCTTTGAACAAAATTGGAACTGCATCATCCCTTTCGAAACTTCTAACAACAAAATGAAGGGCCCAACACATACACCGATGTTCTTGTTTCTTCTTCCCATAAGTGAATTGGAAGATCTTGATTGTGGATCATAGTCTTCACTGTTTCCATTATAGTTTTGTTCTTTCTTTCTGCTACACCATTTTGTTGAGGATTGTAGGGAGTGGTGAGCTCCCTCTTAATCCTGGAATCTCTACAAAATCTTTCAAAACTTTTTGAGGCATATTCTCCTCCATTATATGACCTGAGTATCTTGATTTTTCTTTCAGAGAGATTCTCTATCAAGGCTTCGAATTCCTTGAATTTTCCAAACACTTCATCTTTTGATTTCAAGAAGTAAACCCAAGTGTTGTGAGAATAGTCATCAATAAATGATGCATAGTATACATACCCACTAAGAGAGGTTGATGGCATTGGGACACATACATCTAAGTTGATGAGCTCCAAGACTCCTTCTGCTTTACTGTCGCTCTCTGAGAAAATATTCTTTGTGTTCTTTCCTTGTGCACATCCCTTGCACACACCTTCATGATCAACCTTGAAATATGGTAGACCTATAACTTCTTTTCTCACATATGGTAAGGCTTTGTAATTGATGTGAACTAGTATTATATGCCAAAGTCGACATGGACTCTCAATGGAGTGAGTCAAGGTTGCATTTGGGTGACCTTTTATCTTATACAGGCCACCTTCTTCTGTTCCAATAACAATTGCATATTCTATTTTTTTTCCTTTAGGCCACATAAGGACTTCACCATATATCAATGCAACCCTGAGACCTTTCTTATCTAAGGTTGATATAGAACGCAAATTCTTTGTCAAACATGGTACATAAAGTACATCCTTCATTTTCATTGGGGTCCCTGAATCAAGTTTGTAGGTGGATTGTCCCACTCCTTTGATAGGGTACTGGTAATCATCTCCAAGTGTAACTTTCTAGGGAAATTTATTTTATGTAAGGATAGAAAGAATGTCACTATGACCTATCATGTGCTTAGAAGCACCACTGTCTATGATCCAGGTGTCCTCTCTAGGTGACACAGATCCTGAGAGGGAAGAGAATAAGACATAGTCTTCAATATTTTATTTAATCATCTTCATGGGTGTCTCATCATCTTCAACTGCATGGGCGTGGTATATTTTTTTATTTATCTTCTTGTATTCTTCTCTTCTATTTGGACACTTCTTAGAAATATGTCCCATCTTGTCACAATGGTAACATTGATAAGAGAAGAAAGATTTTTCTCTTCTTTGACCTTTCTGAAACTTTTTGAATCTCCTTGGAGGGTAAGATTCTTTATGTGGGTGGGTATCCTTATTGAAGTGAGACCTTATATTTCCTCCTTTAGTATGAGAAGTTAGTTCTTGATATTCATCCCTTAGTAGTACCGCTTCTCGGTTAGCTACTCTTGCTTCTTCTTGAACACATTCTTCCCAAAGACTATCAAATTGGAGTTTTTACTTTATGGCACAAATAGTTTGGATAAATGCATCCCAAGGTCTTGTGAGACCATTATGAGTTCATATTCATCTAGGTTGTCTCCAATTTATTTTATTTGTTCCTTGAATTTAGAAACCCTGGAGAAATAGTCATGAACGATTTCTCATGTATGCATCTTTGTATTCTTGAGTTGGGTTCTCAAATTCATCTTCCAGTTAATGTTCCTTCCTTCATACATTCTGGTTAGGGAATCAAACATTTATTTTGGAGTATTCTTAGAACAAACTTGAGGGATCAAGTGGTCTTTAATAGAGTCTGCAATGATTCTTTTGGCCCTAAACATATCCTTCTAGTACTTTTCTTTAGTTGTAGCATCTGCGGGTTCTAGTACATTTTCCTTGATGAATCTTGCAAGGTCATTGTCTTCAAGAATGAGTGCAAACCTATACTTCTAGGAACATAAATTATCCACACCTTCTAACTTGTCCACAAGATTGGTGCTTGCAGACATCTTGACCTAGAGCTGGGAAAATGACCAAAAAATAAAAGTGCTCAGAAATTAAATATGAACTTACTAGGAGGTGCACTTGACTAAGGCGAGTAGCCTGGTGCAGTCTATTTTCTGAAAATCAAAATTTTACCCCTTGAAATTGGGCTTGCACAAATATGGACTGGTACTTCTGGTAGTGGTTCTGGTTTGTTGATTTTCTAGTTTTCTGGTACCATTGAAAACTAGGGTTTCACTTTATGGAGGCTCTAGCCACTGAAAAAGGTGCGCTCAAGCTTCCAATGAGTTTTCTAGGCTAGGGCACACTTCCCTAGGTAGTTTTTAGGCTGAAATTTTCTTCCAACAAAATCCCTAATTTTCTTGTATGACAATAGTGACGTTTTTGGTAACCCAGTGAAAGGTGCTCTATTCAGTCAAGCTCTGATACCATTTTAAATTTAGAGAATCTATTACGTTCTTTTCAATTTACTATACAATAATAGCATAAGAAGGATCACTGAAAGATACACAATCACAAGGTACACAACATTTATCCTGGGAAACCCTCATGGGGGAGAAAACCCAGTAAAAACTTCCTTAATATAGATTGCCAATAAAATTCCAAGATAATAAACCAAACACAAGTGAATATTCAAAACTGAGCAATGTGCCTCTCTCTTCCTTCTTCCGACAATTGGAAACTACAACTTCCTTCAAACTTGCACACTAGATGAGTGACTTGAGTGAGTGTGCTAATGAGGTGCCTTCCACTCTTATTTATATTGGCTAACAGGTGCTAGGGTGGTGTACCTTCATCAAGCAGGGATGACTTCTTCACTTAGTGACTAAAGCCACTTTAATTAGGCCTGGGGGCCGACTTCTTAATTAGAAGGATATAATTAGGGTTTGACCAATCCACAAAATGGAATTTGGTCTTATACAAATCTCGACATGATCAATCCACTAACGAGGATTGACATATAATATAATAGCTCAATAATAAGTACAATATTTTTTGTAGTTACAATATTTCAACACTTTGCACAACATTACTGATGATTTGGCCAAACTCCAGTATGGTTTTATCCATCTATATCTAGAACGTTTTCAATGGTGGAAATGGAGAAAAAATTCCCGCCAAGGGTATGTGGCTTCGACACAATTTGTTGTAAATATTTAAGAGTGCTTTGACACTGACACCCACCATTTAGGTTGTTTGACCAAGTTGAAAAATTATGGCATAATGGAAGACTTTATAGTTGCTTTTTATCACTTGGATTTCTGCATGGAGGGCATGTCTGATGATTTTTTCTAGGAATTCTTGATCACTGGCCTCAAGGATGAGATTTGTGCCCATGTCCTCATGGCTCACCCTTAGAGTTGGGTGGAAGCTACTAAAAGATCCAAGGAAGAACATCAGGTTATCTCTTCTCAAACTAGAAAACCCTCCTTTCTTCCTTGCCCTAAACCTACCACTCCCTCCCCTCCTTCCACTCCACTGAAGATCCATAAATTAACCCAGGAAGAAATGGTTGAATTCCAACTCAAGGGCCTTTGTTATAATTGTGATGAAAAATATTTTTGGGGCACAAGTGTAAGGAAAAAAATATTTTTATGGCCATATATGAGGATGTTTCTGAAGAAGAGGTTTAGGCCCCCTCTGTGGTTGAGTTACATGATCCAGATGATATTACTCCGCCCTTGGAACCCCCAAAAGAAGAACCAGTTATTTCGTTGAATGCTCTCACCAACTTCTCTACTCCCAAAAACCTCAATCTAATTGATTACATTAATCATCCAAAGGTCATCATCCTTATTGACAGTGGCATCACCCACAATTTTATTCAACATTGCATTTCCCAAGAAACTAATTTCTATATTTGTGCAGCCAACAACTTTCAAATTATGATTTCCAATGGAGGTTCCATGAAATGTGGGTGACATTGTGAAAATGTGTGTCTCTAAATTGGTCGGTACAACATGAAATATCATATGTTTGTTATCGACACGGGTGGTTGTGACATTGTGCTTGGTGCAAAATGGTTACAAACTCGTGGCCCCATCCTCATCAATTTTAAGAAATTAACCATGCAATTCAACCAGGAGGTTCAATGGTATAAATTATAAGGCATCACCGTAGGCTCCCATGGCTCCCCTGGGATCATCATTTCCCATCACATGGAAAATCTCCTAAAAAAATGTCATTTGGAAATTATTGCACAATTTTACATACCACAATGTCACGTTTTTGTTTCACACCCTAAGTGTCTCAAGTGTCACAAAGTGACGTATGCACCTCAGAAGTGTTGCATGCACTGTCACAAGTGTTGTATGCACCTTCCCAAGTGTCGCATTTACTTTTTGATTTGTCTCCACCCCTTTACACCAATAAAATATTTGTTCATGACCCCTAATTCATATGGGAGGAGGAAACCCATCATTTCTAGGTCAAAACACACCTTTTCCTTCGAATATTTGACCTGGTTTTTAGAATTTATGAAGGGTGGTGCCCCCTCTGGCCATCTGTAGGGAGCGTTGGTGCTCCCCTACCAATTTATATGGATCACTAATTGTGTTAAATGGTGCCATATCTCTCACTATGGGGGAGCACCATTCTTGTTGAGGGAAAAAGGGGATCCCCTCTACCTTATTTTATGGCCTAGCTCTCTTACATTGGGTTGGTTATGATCAACCCTCATGATTTGGCTTCACCTTAAGATATGCTCCAAAACTCAAGGATCCATATCCTCAACCATATCCTTCATTTTCTCATGTTAGTTGTGCCTCTCAAGCCTATATATTGAGGGATTTCCAAGGTAAAAAGGAGGGAGATTAGAGGTATCAAACCTTTGATCTTGGAGGAAGTAATCGGTCAGAGTATCATGATTTTTTATCTTGGTATATTCATGCAAGGGTTGTATGATGAGATCTTGGAGAAGTGTTGTGTCATCATCCATGGTTTGTAAGTATTCTTTTTGGGTTCTCATTTGAATATACTTGGCCCATTTCCTTCAAGCTTGTGTATTCTTCCATGTGCTTGTCTATTGTTCCTTCAAAGTTTATAGATGAATTTGTTTGAACTAATAAACTAGAGTAGGAGGTATTTTTTTCTATTTTCTTCCCATTGCAGGTATCAAGCTTTCCCAGGAAGTTTAAATATCAAGCTCACATATTGGACGCAGCGAGGACAGAGTTCGTAAAGAGGTGCATCATACTCTTCCTCCATCTCTCTTTATGATTGATTAAAATGAGTTCAAAGGGATGTTAGTGTACACTTGTACTTTTATTTCTTGGTATTAGAGGTTTGTAATCCAAGGGAGGTTTCATCTATCCGTAGAAGAAACATTATGTAACAGAAATTGGTGACTTTGACTAGTCTTTCCTTGGATCGTATTAAGACTTTACCTATAATTATATCTTGTTTGTTTCTTGATTCTGATCTAATTTACATTGCCTCTTATTCACTAAAGATATCACAAAGTCATTGATTGGATTTTCTATTTTTTTATCCTTTTTGAGGAATTTTTTGAACTTTTCAGAAGGGTGGCACTCCTCTGCAGTTCGTACCAGGGAGTCGCTCACCTCACTTGTGCTCCCCAAAAACCTACCAGAGGATGCTATTATATGACTGGATCCCCCCCAAAACCTCCTACAGATCACCATTCCCCTAAATAGCCCTCTTTCTTCTTGAGAACAGGGGCGCCAATCCCTTTGTTTTGGCCTTTCAACCTCGTTTTTCTTGCTCTTTCTCAGTCTGAATTCCAGAGGACTTTTTCCCAGAGACTCTTGATTATCTTTAACTTTGTTTGGATTGAGGATTTCATGTTTATCATTCATTTTTACCTATTTTTAGATTTCAAACCTCTTCTACATTGTGATATTGGTTCACCTTGCTTTTCACTAGTTTGGTCTTTGTCTCGTGATCTTTCAATTATCTGATTGATTGGAAGAGTCTGCAAAGGTTTGTTTACTCTTGAGCTTCTTTTCAATATTCTTTAGAAAATATTTCTTTTTTGAATGATTGAGATTCATTTTCTTACCACAACCTAGATTAAATACTCGTTTCTTGATGCTCATCCTTAAGGATTATTGAGTGATTTCCTCTTTCTTATTTTCATTGTTTGCATTATTTGAGTCTTGTCACTATTTTGAGTTCCCTTCTTGTTCGATATTTTTACTTTGTATGCCTTTGTATCTGCAATGGATTCTTGCATTGAAAGTAAGGAAGTATACATAACTTGCATTTGATTTCGATTCATTGCATTTATAATGAAACGAACAGAAATTGATTGCATTCAATTTTTTGGGTGGTAAATTGCATCAAATTTATGCATTTGGGAATGGAAAAAGACGCTTATAATTTCCATACATAGATTTCATCGAACATAAATATTTTCATCTCATTCGGTTGCACTCTTTTGGAGTTGATTCCAAACATCATCAATTTTGCTTCCATGTCCTTGAGTAAACAACAGCCTAAAAATCAAAAGGGTAATTAAAATCTATCTATAAATTTTTCTTTCTAGGCATCTGCAAACCTACATTAACTTAGGTGTAGGGCTTTGGAACATGTGTTGAGAATAACTTTCCAAATCCATAAAAAAACATATAATCTTGCAATAGGGAGAGTAAATCCAATTTTCATATAAGCATATCCGGGAACCCCCTCTCACACATGGGAAAGCAACGGAGATTACCCCTCCAAGGCTTAACCAATCATAGAAGAACAAGCGTATATTGGGATTTTTTCTTGAGAAAACATTGGTTTCATTTAGTCTGAGTGCTTCGTGAACTCTGAGTCTGTTCGGGGTCCTCTGGAGTCTTACTGGTGCACTTGTCTTCAGTTCTCTTGAAGAACTTTAAACTTGATATCTTTCCCATACGTTCGGATCCGACTGTCAAATATACCAACCCTAAGGCTAATTGTGATTTGGTAAACTTAGTGGCATTTGTCATTAGGGTTCATACACAAGGTGATAGTGAAGGGGAGTCTTTGTCATACCTGGGTTAGACGTTGGTCAAACTCACTCGAGCTCTTTGGATGGTAACCCATGGATAGACGGTGAGGGAAATTGCACCAAGGTGTAATTATTTTAAGCATGTATCCAATGTAACTTATCCACCCTCTCTATTCCATCCCCTTCTCACTTTGATCCTACGACGTTTGATTTCATCACCAACTAGCGCTTCATTGTGAAAAGGTTTGTTTATTTGGTTTTCTTCCTATATTTTTTAGCGTTGTTGTTTGTTTTTCCCTACAAATACCTTAGGGTTGATTCTGTGTCTATGGCATCAGTTATTGGAACTACCAGTGAAGGGACCCATTTTTTGGCATACCATTTTTTTCTCCTTCTGTGGGACACGTTGGTCCTCTTTATAGTGTTACTTTGACTCTTCCTGGACTCACTATTAGGTTATTGGTATTGTTGTTTTCCACTCTGGTGAAAATAAACACTCCTAGTACTTTTTCCGTAAGCACTCCACCCCAAGACCATCAACCTCATGTTGATCCTCTACCTTCTTTGCCCGTAGATTCTTCTTCTCTTTCTTCTTCTTCACCTAGTTAAATATCTACAGATAGTAACTAGGTAGATAAGAAGAAGAATAAAAGGAAGGTTAATAAGAAGAAAAATAAGCTAGGGGGGGAACTTCCAACCACTGCAGGACATGTTGGAATAAATCAACTAACTATTGTTCATCATGTTGGGAGTATTGATAATGTAGACAAGCATACCAAGACACATCGTAAACCCAAATCCCCTTGCAGGATTTGTAAGGGTGACCACCTTGTTAAGGATTTACTTTGTATTTTAAAGGTTGTATAATTGTGGTATCAAGGTCATCAACCCGCGTCATCAGCCACTATAGTTCATGATGGTGGAAAAACATCAACTAGTGATAATCAGATGGGAAGTAAGAAGGGTAAATTCAAATTTCCTTTCTTTCTATGTAAGGATATGGACCGCACCTACCTTTTCCCTCATATGATTGAGGCTTCATATCTATTGGAAAATATTGTTGATGTCCAGCAACAACTCCTGGTAGATTACCGTAAAATCTCTCCCACCGTGTCACTCGTTGATGAAATGGTAAATTTGGTTCCATCATCGTTCAATCTAGTTTATCAAGTGATCAATCTGGTTCAATATTCATTTGATCCAGTTGATGAAGTGATTGGTATGATTTCAACTTCGATCAATCCTGCTCTCCCCTTGGAGAGTGAAGTCAAAGTGATTGATCCAATACCACCCTTGGTCGATCCCACTCCTCCTTGGAAGAGTGAGGATTTTTCTCAATTCTTTCCTATTTCTACAGATTCTTCTAGACTAGGGGGCACTTCACCCATCCCAACGAAACCCCCTCCAAGTAATGAGGTCATTATTTTAGATTGGGGTGCACTACAGAAATATTATCTCCCTTCCTATATACCTTTCCAAATCACCGTTCAGATTTGTGGTAGGGACATTCCTCAGACTATTGTCAATGAAGGTGCATCGATTAGTATATTATCCTCCATTTCTTGGAAAGCTTTAGTTTCTCCTCAACTTGCGCTAGTGACTCAAAATCTGTTGGATTTTAACAGAAGGGATAGTCAACCTTTGGGGATCCTTCCTCATTTTCCTGTTACTTTGGGAGGGAAAACTTTCTTTATTGATGTGATCATATTCCACGACCCCTTGGATTTTAATTTTCTCCTCAGAATAGACTATGTTTATTCTATGAAGGTTTTTGTGTCCACGGTATTTTGTTTGATGCATTTCCCATACAATGGAAACATGGTGACCATAGACTAACTTTCATTCATTGGCCCTCATACAATGTCCAACCATCTGACTTACCTGAATGTTTCTTACATGCCAACAACATCTGCCCTATTGCAGGTCAATTATGTGGCAACCTGTCCCATGCATTCAACTATGAATGAGAAGGAATATCTCCCTTCTTCTGATTTAGATATGGTAATTGACATGGTGATCTCTTCAATAGGGTTATTAGAGCCTGATCTCCCTTCCCCTATCACGACCCTCGACATGTATTCCTTCAAGAGTGTATTTTTTCCATCTAGTGAAGATATCTTGGAATCCATGACCTAGTTTTATCCCTTGACATGTGTTCCTTCCAAATCATTGTCCTCTTGGAAGCCACAATCAAGTAGAGGTCCATGAGCATAGATTTTTTACTGATTTCAATCTCGTTAAAAAATGAAACCAGGTTCAAGAAGAGTTCTTGTTCCTTTGTTAAGCTCGTTAAAAAATGAAACAGAGGAACTCAAGTATAGGTTCTAGTATCAATCTTGTGTAAAAATGAAACCTACC
This sequence comes from Picea sitchensis, assembly GCA_010110895.2. Lineage (NCBI taxonomy): Eukaryota > Viridiplantae > Streptophyta > Pinopsida > Pinales > Pinaceae > Picea > Picea sitchensis. Next base: position 57,069 of record SNQJ01S0009790.1, read on the forward strand.
TTAGAATTATTTGATCCTTTGGTAGCACCTGGTTACGAGCATAGTTTTCGTCTCTATGAAAATCTCATTAGAAAATGAAACAGAGGTATGGGAATTGAACCCAGAGGTCACAAGCATAGTTCTTTTCCTGTGTCAATATTGTTAAAAAATGAAACAACCACCTCTCCCATTGAGTCAAGTCTTTTGTTAGATCTCATAAATATTAAGTCGAGTCTTTCACCAGATCTCGTAAATTTTGAGTTGAGTCTTTCACTAGATATCGTAACTTAACCTTCTTTTCACCCGCCTTTGTCTATTGACACTTTTTCTCCATATGGTACAAAAATCGGTGACAACATAAGTGTTGATGGACGAAACAAAGCTGGGTGGAAGATCTCTAACCTACAAAAATCATGCTGGAGCAAAGCCACTAGCTTCCATCACACAGTTGGGGGGAAAATATCAACTATCCATGGGTCCCATTCGAAACCTTTGGACATTACATTGGGAACTCTTTGGAGTTTCCTTCAGACTACCTAAATATGAAAATATTGTCGAGTGAGCTTGCTTCCTTTCACACTCGTTAAAAGGTTTGAAAACGTGTCTTTCGAGTGGTAGTCTTTTTCGACGTCGCGAGACTAATTATGAAAAATGACTACTCTAATCAATCATGATTAGAAGAGTTCCCCCCTATATCTGTTTACACTTTCTTCAGGCTTGGGAGACTAAATTTATGAAAAATTCATCCATGGAGTCGTCTTTAAGTTCTTTTCAGACTCTCTAAACATGAAAAAACACCAATTTTACCTTCTTTGGGCTCGTAAAACTATGCATCGAAGGACCTATATGAGTCCAATATCCAGGACCCGTGTAGGACCGAACCCCTTCTTCCTTAGTTTCATTAAACATATGTCGATGGACTCATCTTAAAGATGAGATATACCGAGAATCTGTTACCTTCCTCAAGCTCGTTAAAAAACAAAGAGGTACTCATCTATATGTATTGGGGAAAATGAAGGAAGTGGGTCAAGTCTTTTGGAATCCTTTATGGAAGATATTTTCACCCTTGAACATGCACCTGTTTGCATCTCATCTTACAATTAGGCAATCCGCTTGTCTCTGAGTCATACCAATTCTATGTGTCACCATACTTTTTCGTATTAGTTGAAGATTTCTCTTATTATCGTCACATTACATTCTTGATACTCTTCGAGTCAATGCTACCAAGTCAGTTGTCGTGCTTCATAATGTTCAAGGGAAGTTTCACTTCAAACCATCCATCTACAATATTACCAATTTCCCTTTCCTATGTCAATCCATACTCATTCAATCCACCATATTACATCACTTTCTATGTCTGTTTCATGTCAATTATAGGGGATACATCAAGGCCCCCCCTTCAAGGAGTTTTTTCTTGTCATTTCAACACATCATCTAGGAATTATAATTAGAAAATAGTTAGTACATTGGGACATGCATGCCTCAATGGAAGGTCGCCTCACTTCCTACAATGGTTTTACATCATTGACATATGATCGAATGATTCCACGAATGTTCAACCTCAACTCATTTATTCGCATTCATTGGAATGTACTAGGGTACCTTGGGAGTTGTTAACATCATTGGTGATTTCCCTCGCACTTGTTAACATTTTTCATCAATGACCAGTACTAAAGTGGTTTTTACCATGTTTGACATCAAATCATCTATTCACATGGCTATATTCATACCGTATCAAGATTGGGGCAAAAACCCTGGGTTGGGCACTCACATCTGTTATGTTCTTTTACGAGGCTACGATGGAGATCATTTGAGAATGTAAAATATTTCAATACAATCACCATGTTGTCAGTCTTACTGATATATATACATTGTCACATAGATCCACATTGTATTGATCTATAGCTATGTTTTTTCATCTCGTAGCTCCACTGTATATTTTTCATGGTTGCAATCAGTTCATGTCATGGAGGTATGGATCCACATTGTATCTTTGGTGGCCATATACTTAATCATTATTTTCATGGATACATAGTGTATTGGTCGATGGTCATTCTTTGAATCATCTCTTATTCTGAGCATACGTATGCATGCCTCGGAAAATGAACACATATTAATATTATTTGATGATTTTTTGCATCTTCTTCCAGGTTCTCCCACTCCATCACCCTTGCATTGAATAATTTGTAAAGTGCTTTGGCCATTAGTTTTTCTTCTAACCTCACACTTTAGGGGGCATCTATTACACACCAAAATGTCACGTTTGTGTTTCGCACCCTAAGTGTCGCAAGTGTCGCAAATTAATGTATGCACCTCTATAAGTGTCGCATGCGCTATCACAAGTGTCGTATGCACCTTCCTAAGTGTTGCATTCACTTTTTCAGGTGTGGCCACCCATTGACAACATTAAAACAGTTTCTCATGACCCCTAATTCATATGGGAGGAGGAAACCCATCATTTCTAGGTCAAAACACACCTTTTCCTTGGACAATTAGACCTATGTTTGATCATTTATGAAGGGTGGTGCCCCCCTGTTCATGGTTAGGAAGTACCGGTGCTCCCCTGCCCATGTATATGGAGTGACACTTTTGGTGAATGGCTCCCTGTCTCTCACTATGGGGGAGCGTCATTCTTGTTGAAGGAAAAGGGGGATCTACTCCACCTTATTCTATGGGCCAACTCTCTTAGATTGGGTTGGTTATGCTAAACACCCATGCTTTGGATTCACCTTAGGATCTGATCCAAGCCTCAAGGATCCATTCCACAACCATATCCTTCATTTTATCATGGTAGTTGTGCCTCTGAGGCCTATATATTGAGGTCTTTCCAAGGTAAAAAGGAGGGAGATTAGAGGTATCAAACATTTGATTCTGGAGGAAGTAATTAGTTAGAGCATCATCATTTGATATTGGTCAATTCGTGGAAGGGTAGGACGAGGAGATTTTGGAGAAGTGTTGCATCATCATCTATGGCTTGTAAGTATTCTCTTTGGGTTCTCATTTGAATATACTTGGCATGTTTCCTTCAAGCTTGCCTATTCTTGCATGTGTGTGTCTATTGTTCCTTCAATGTTCATATATGAGTTTGTTTGACCTAATCAACTAGAGTAGGAGGTATTCGTTTCTCTTTGCTTCCCATTGTAGGTATCAAGATGTGTCAGGGAGTTTGAATTCAAGCTCATGGATTGGAAGCAGTGAGGACAAACTTCGTAAAGAGGTGTATTATACTCTTCCTCCCTCTCTCTTTATGATTGGTTAAACTAAGTTCAAAGGGTTGTGGGTGTCCACTTTTACTTTTATGTATTGGTATTAGGGGTCTGTAATCCAAGGGAGGTTTCATATGTTCATAGATGAAACATTTTGTAACAAACAACTCCATTCCATTCACGCCACTGAGACACTCTATGTGCATTCTGACCCCCAATCCATCATCTCCAAACATCATGATGATTTTTCCACTCCCCGGGGACTTCCCCCTTCCAATGGTATTCATTATCATTCCATTCCCCTAGTATCGAGTAGCCTTCCTCCCAATGTTCAATATTATCGTCATCCCTTTTCCCAGAAATTTTTTTTTTGGGAAAATTGTTCAAGAATTGATCATCGCGGATGTTATCCGTCCTAGTACCAGCCACTATTATTCTCCTATGGTCATGTAACTTAATAAAGAAGGCTCTTCGTGCATGTGTCCTGAATTTCACGCCCTCAAAAAACTCACCATCAAAGACAAATTTTCCATTCCTGTCATTGATGATCTCTTGGATGAATTGAGTGGCGCCCAATACTTAACTAAACTTGATCTTTGTTCTGGCTACCACAAATATGTATATGAAAGAGGTAAACATTCCTAAGACTGCATTTCAAACTCATGAGGGCCACTATGAGTTCTTGTTCATGCCATTTGGCTTGTGTAATTCTCCCTCCACTTTCCAAACCCTCATGAATCATGTCTTTCGTCCTTTTCTCCATCATTTTTCCTTAGTTTTCTTTGATGGAATTCTCATCTATAGTAAAATATGGACAACCCATCTTGCCCATGTGGATCAAGTTCTTCATCTACTCTCTTTGCCCCAACTTTTCTTCAAACAATCTAAATGTGCTTTTGCATCCTCGAAAGTGGAGTACTTGGGTCATATTGTTGGCAAGGATGGTGTTAGGGTGGATACTAAGAAAATTGAAGCTAGGCAGGATTGGCCTCGCCCCAACAATATCAATAGCTTTTGTGGGTTTATGGGTTTAACGAGTATATTATCACAAGTTTTTTCAGAATTATGGAAAAATTGCGGTGCCTCTCACTGCTCTACTTAAAAAGAATGCTTTCACTTGGAATCCAATAGTTTATCAATCCTTCCAAACCTTGAAAGAGGCTATGCGCACCACTCATGTTCTGGCCCTTCCAGACTTCATAAAGACCTTTGTCCAGGAATGTGATTCTTTAGGGAAAGGAATTGGCAGAGTCCTTATGCAATATGGCCGACCTTTGGCCTTCACTAGAAAACAACTCCCAGAGTAATATTTGGGCCAATCAATTTGTGAGAAGGAAATGTTTCCATTCTGCATGTTGTGGATCTCCATCACCCTTATCTATTGGGGCAATGCTTCAAAATTAATACATATCATCAAGGCCTCAAGTATTTTCTGGAGCAACGACTTTCATCCGTGGAAAAACAAAATTGGGTGACTAAGCTATTTGGATATGATTATGAGATCATTTACAAGAAAGGAAAAGACAATGTGGTTGTAGATTCTCTTTCAAGGAAATATGAAGATGAAGGGTCCATATTTTCTCTCTCCTTCATTATACCAGATTGGCTCAAAGTTTTTCTTCAGGAATGGCTGCAAGATCCCAAAATTTCTCATTTGATCCAACAATTGCAAGACAATTCTCTAGTTTCTCCAGGTTACTATTGGCACAATGATGAGCTTCACTACAAAGTTCATTTGTATTGAAGAAAATAGTCGCAACTAAAATCCACGGTGCTTTATGAGCTTCATGCCACACCCACATTTGGGCATTCAGGGTTTATCAAAACCTATGATAGGGTCACACATTCTTTTTTATGGGATGGTATGAAGCAGGATGTTCGCACCTTTGTGGTGGAATGTTATTTTTCTCAATGCAACAAAGGAAAAACAATCAAAGCCCCCGACACACTACAATCGATTCCAATTCTACCCACTATTTGGAGGGATATTTATATGGATTTCATTGTTGGCTTACCTAAATCAGATAATAAGTCAATCATCGTGGTGGTTGTTGATCGTATTTCCAAATATTCTCATTTATGTGCTCTTCAACACCCATTCATTGAATCCACAATGGATCAAATTTTCATGGATCATATATTCAAGCTTCATGGCATGCCTCATTTTATTGTCTCCAACCGAGATCCCACTTTCACCGACAATTTTTGTTAAGAATTGTTCAGGCTACAGGAAACCCAATTTCATCTCAACACATCCTATCATCCCCAGCCTAATGTCCAAACTGAATTTGTCAACAACTGTTTGGAAACATATTTGAGGTGTTTTGCATTTTAGAGGCAAAATTAGTGGGCTCAATGGTTACCCCTCGTTGAATGGTAGTACAACACCTCTTGCCATACAACTACTCACATAACTCCTTTTGAAGCAGTATATGAACACAATCCACCTTCACTTCTCTCATACATGCCCGGTGTCTCGAAGTTTTAGGTGGTTGACCAAACTCTTACAATTAGAGAGGCTATTTTTCATGCCCTCAAAGAGAATTTGGTCATGGATCACAATCGCATGAATCAAAAAGGATATCAAGGTCATTCAGAACATCAATTTTTTGAAGGTGACTAGGTGTTTCTTCGATTGCAACCTTAGAAGAAGACTTCACTCAAGGGTGAACATTGTGAGAAATTGGTGCCCAAATTTTATGGTCTTATACAATTCTCAAGCATGTGTGATCAAAGTGCCAAACTCAAACCAATCTCCTTTAGTTGGAAGAAGAAGGCTCCATCTGGTTGCAACCAAAAGAAGTCTTGGACCAATGTGAGCGTGTATTCGTCAATGCACCATCAAAGAAGTGTTACTACAGTGGAAATATACAACTCCGGCAGATGCCACCTGGGAGCCAACTACCATTCTGCAACAATTTCCTCATCTCAAGCCTTGAGGACAAGGTTGTTTTTAAGGGGGAGGGCATGTTAGCACCTAATCTCCATAACCCCTCAGGTAGGTAGAATAATATATTTTCCATGTAATAAAGGACGATATTAATACGACTTAGTAATAAGGAAGAATAAGTCAAATGTAAGAAGACATAATAGAAGATTTTGCTTCTAGACTATCTTCCTCTAGATTGTTCTTTTGGTAGATAGATTTAGTATAAATAGGAATCGAGAGCATGAGAAGTCTTTGTCTTGACAATCATTGTAATAGATCAATGTTCTACACCCCCTCAAAGAGTCAAGTGAACATTGTTTCCTATCAATAAAAGTATTATTTTGGTGTTGTGGTTTCATATATTGTGTTGTTCCGTTGTTATTCTCGGCAGTATTTATGTTTCTTCTATTATAATAGATCCGGTACCTTACATATCTACAATAGGAATAATCACTAGTCATTCCATGAAACTCATGATATTCAATCATAGTGACCAAATTCCATCGAATCGGCCTAAAGAATTCGGAAATTCGGTGATTTGATTCAGTTTTACTTAAAACCCTCAGTTCTTGTGGTAATTTGTTCACTGAAAAACCAAATTCTAATAGCATGGTAGAAAAAAAATATAGCGCATTCAATGGCCCTATATGCTTTGTGTGTAAAAATGCAATGACTCCAACTTTTCTATAGAATGTTTCAATGTGTGTAGAAATGTTGGGAATCTATTAATAACTATTCAACTCTTGCAAAAGACACTAAATCCCTCCCAATCATAAGGATTCATATAATACATCTTCTCATACAAATTCCATAACAAGTAAGTTGTCTTTGAGAGGAAGATTTTTAATATCTATAGGGAGCTAGTGAGAGAAAATTGGCAAAACATTTTTCTTTTAAGAATAATATCCATGACCTCTATTCACCCTACCTTATTTTAAAGTTTAAACAACAATTTCATTTTTTTTTCATCCCATTTTACTTAACTGTTATCTCATTTTACTTTCTCAAGTGAAAAGTTATTTATTTTATTATGTTTAAAAATGTTTCCTTTATACATAACAAATTGTCATTCTCATTCTCATGTAAAACTATGTCCTTTCCCACATCTAATTTCATTTACAATATGCAATAAGATCTAAAATATTTTTTGGGGGGTTTTTGAAATTTTAAATATTATGACTATTCATCTTATTTTTTTTTAATTTTGAAAAAATAATATGTTTTTAGTATTTGTAAGATGTATACTTTC
>SNQJ01S0009790.1:65197-89373 GCA_010110895.2 Picea sitchensis
GTGGGCAAGGATGGCGTCAGGGTGGACCCGAAAAAGATTGAAGCCATGCAAGATTGGCCGCACCCTAAGACTCTCAAAATCTTGCGTGGATTTTTGGGCCTCACAGGGTATTATCGCAAGTTCGTCAAGAACTATGGAAAGATTGCAGCCCCTCTCATGGATCTCCTTAAAAATAACTCTTTCACTTGGACCCCAGCATCCAACCTCTGAACTCCTACCTCGCGAACCTCTGAATTCACGAGATCCCTGGATCTCTGCCACCTATCCTCCTCAGATGGACGACTCTGATCCTCTCGTGGCTTCGCCATTCGCAGCTTGGAGCATCCAACCTCTAGACTCCTACCTCGCGAACCTCTGAATTCATGAGATCCCTGGATCTCTGCCACCTGTCCTCCTCGGATAGACGGCTCGGATCATTTTTGCCCTTATTCACGAGGCTTAACCCTCGTCTATCTCCCTATAGATCTAGCGACCGTCGGGTTTCCTAACTAAGATCTGACGGTTCAGATCGGTCCCGATGTCGTGCCCTTTCCTACTGCTCTTTGGACGTGGAAAAACCAACGATCCAGATGTTCTCATGGAGCCTGGGGGTCTACGACTCAGATTTCCTCGCTATTCACGAAGATAGAGGGAAAAGGGTTAAGGCAATTAACGCCCTCGTTTATTCCTTCGATTTAACGGTCATGAGTGACCGCAGGTTCCCCGACAGGATCCCATATGTTGATCAATACTTATCCCTACGCTGCTACTTCAGGATTTTAAGAGGGTCATTCCTCTTCATACAGGGTTGTTAAGACTTGCACATTCAAGTCCTTTTTCCAGGTTCTTGGTAAACCTTTCCAAGGAGGGAAATCTCTGTGAAGAGGTCCATCCCGGAGCATTCTGGGAGACAGATCAGGGGAAACAAATTCCCGTGAGCGGACTGGAAGTCGAACTTCGTTCATTTTATGCATAATTAGATTCATTTATCAACATAAGCCATGCATGGTTCTTCTGTTATAAGCATATACAACTACTAGTGCTGATCAAAATACCATACAGACCTTCTTATAATGAAAACATTCATAGTTTCACAGCTTATGAGCATAATTATCAGCATACATATATTTCCAGATGCCAGAGGCAAAACACTTATCAGAAATAACACCAGGTTTTACGCCACTACTGAGAGGGGTGCTCGTTTCCACCCAATTGTAGGCGTAGCGACTCCCAGCGGATTTACCACTAGCCACCCCCGAGCTGAGACTGCGTCTCTTTGTCTGCCAGTGACCAGAAGCGAAGGTTGCAATCCTTCCTCTCTGCTATCACTCACTTTGCGTAAAAAATGCCAGAGTTCCCCTCGCGTCTGCCCTTTCCATCGTCTCTGCTATACGCCTTATCCTCTCGCGAGGTTGTGTGTGGCACGATTACCCTCGCGTCGATCAGGCCTGACGGCTCTACGGATGGGCGCTTCACCATCCCATCCCTCATCAAGCCATCCGCCTACCAGCATCTATTGGGAAAATGCAGTACTGATTGGCCATTCTCAATTGGATAGGGGAATATATCATTTGTGGTTTCCCTAAATCTTCCCAAGTCTTTTGAGGAAATATGTTAACATAAGATCCTAGATATAACATAACATCTTTAATCTCAAACTCATCTAGTTGAGCTTCTAGTCTAAACTCTTTCCCAGTCCTTAATTTCCTTCTTTTCACTCTTTGATTGTTTTTATCAGGGATATTAGTCATTATTATATCTCCTGGGGATTCCTCCATTCCTAGGACTAAATATAGGGCATTGCACAACTTTTCTGTCAGCTGGTCACTCCCAAGAATATCATAAAATAGTTGAAACCAAAGGTCAACTAAATCTAGTGACTTCTGAAGTTGTCTTATTGGGATTACAAGGCTTCAGGGTGCATGAGGTGAAGTAGGGAATTGCGCAATATCAGGAAAATTCATGGGCTGAAGAGGGGTTTCTTCCATTTTAGGGCCAGGGATACCCTGGAATACTTCTATTGCATTTTAAAAAAATAGATTTTGTTTCAGAGGGTCATACTTCTCCTCTTTATTTGTTTCTTTCTTGATCTTAGGTAGATTATCAGCATATGTGCCAGTGTTTGTTCCTCCTCGATTAACGATATTAATTTTTGGAAGTTGTCCTTTGATGAACCTCTTTATCTCTGAACCGATGAAGTTAGCTCCTCTTTGACGTGCTTGATCTTCTCATTTTGCAATTAGCTCTGGGAAGTCTTCAACTGTGTTCCCATTGGTTCTGTTGTGTGAGCACCATGGTCATCTTGGCTAAGGACAATCCCTAGCCATGTGACCTTTATCATCATAGTTGCAGCATATACTTGGTCCTCTTTCCCTAGTTCTTCCTCCTCTGAAATATCCTCCAAATCCACCTCCTCGACCTCTTCTCGGTCCTTGAGGGGTTTCATTCACCCTGAATGATGTTCAATCCAATCTGTCCGCAAGTGAATCCAATTCTCTACACTGATTCGTAGCATGCATGGTAGATGCGTAGAACTCACAATGTACAGTATTTAGTATTGTACAATAATTCTGAATAATAGGGCATTGCCTTTGACCATGCCCATGAATTCAACAAATATCGCAATACTCAATTGATGACGATGCTAGATTACCTGGAAGGGCATGATACAAGGTTTGGGTATGGAATGATAAATTCACAGATACTTGTGCAACTCCTCCCATGGGTCTAGATGAGGGTCCCATTAGATTGTGAGGGGGTCCCATTCCCCTCATGCATGGACATTCATTCGTCATATGCCCCTCTATGTAGCATCTGATACATTTATTCGCATCTAGAGTCCCTCTGGACCTACAAATCGCTTCACATAGAAACCAATGTTGCTCAACATCCTCGTCTCCTTTACCCCAAAATTATCGGTATCGAGTGATCGAGCCTCCTGCATTTCCAGCCATTGTTGATCTTACTTCTCCTATCAAAGTAAACCCTAACGGTCCTGGTTGCAATCTACTAGGGGATCCCAATATCCTCCCAGTATTCATACTCATCGGTTGTGATTGACTAACTGACTAAATTGAAATAGGAATAACATAAGAAGGTAATATAGGATTTACCACTGGTATAGAAGACACTTGGGGGATGGGTGATTTGGGGCTAGTTCCATTGGCTTCTGGGCGGGTTTCTTTTATCTGGGGGGTCTTTTTCTCATCCTTTGGAGCAGTCTCTTCGGCTCGACTCTCGATATTTCATGGTATCGGGGTTGAATCTTCTCTTTCTTCAGAAAGATCCATGTTGGCTTGATATTCTCTTGCTTCTACACATTCTTCTTCTTGTCCACCCTCTTGGGGACTTCTTTCTCTCTGTGTGTCTCTCTTATTTAGTCTTTGACTGGCCAGTCTTTCATGTCTTCTCATCTTCTGCAACTCTTTCTCCTTTCCTTCGTTAATATCTTCGGGTTCAAGTTCTTTCCTCAACACCTCGGACTGCTTCACTACTTTCTTTATCTTAACACGCCACCACTTCTCAACTATGGTGGATCTTTTCAAGGCTCACTCATTCCTTTTTTCCATTTCTTGTTTCTCCCCCATTTCTCAAAGAACCCTCTCCCCTTTCTCAGGCCATGACCCCACCCCAAAGTCACCCCACCCCAAGCGTGGGTGTTTAGGCTGTCATCTCAGTTGGAGAAATGGTCAGCATCCCCTCCTCCATCAAGAATACCTTAATCCACAGAGGAATTTATCTCAGTATCCTTCCCCATGCGTCTTTATTGAAATCTTCTTCTGCCCTTGAAAAAGACTGGTGTTTCTCAGCTACAAACTCAATAATGTATCCTTCCAGTGTTGTATTGACCCAAAAATCAACCGCTAGCATTTTTGAATGATCCAGCTGATGAAGCACTGCAATATTTTTTGTATACCAAGTACAATCTTCTTGACTGATTCTTGGAATTCCAGAGCTTCTTGGAGCCTCTCTATCCAATGGAATAGTTTTTCTGGAAATTTAACCCAGAATATCTCGTACTGGTTTCTTGATATTTTTGAGTAAAGGATAACCTCTCTTGTATCCTTCACATATTTACCTTGCAACTTTTCTTCTTTCCATATGAAGGCGTCACAATTTTTCTCCCACCACTAGTGAATATCAGATCGGTAGATCTATTGAATCATTCTCCCTACAGGTTCCCTCTTGAAACAAGTCCCGACAACGGAACCATTTTGTTGGCACGGAATTGATCAGGCCATGGTCCTTCTTAGGTTACCAACAAAAGGTACCGAGGTATTCTAGAGCATTGGCATTTTCATATTCCTTGAAGGGAAGAAGTCCCACCCGAAGCGCAACCAAGACAAAGAAAATATGGAAGGGTAAGAAGAATGCTTAGACAAATCCATACAGTCTTATGATCTTTGTATTCTTGCGCAAGATAGATTAAACTCATAACTATGTAAACATTCCTAGATCGGATTAAAGAAAACATAGTTGTGTTGTATCCATAAAGAAATTGTATCCCATTATTTAGATCTAACATAAAGATAATATGAAACAACATTAAGACAATCTAAATCTAAACAGACACGGTAATTTCAAAATTTGAATCTCCCCTTGTATTAACCTCATAAGTTTCTTCTCAATTACATAATTCTCTTCTCAGATACAGACATAGCTTGGTTATGCTACAACTTAACAACAAACTCTATTACTAAGATACAAGGTTAACCCAAAACCCGTTCTCTTCTACCAAGGCAACTGGACATGACTCTTTACAGACTTGGTCTGGTTTCCAAAACCCAGACTCTAGAAGCATATCTAATGTCTACCCAAAATCAACCAACAGTAATCCAATCTACAATCCAACTAAATTCCAACCCTTTACAATCATATTCATCTCCTATATATAAGCTAACTGGGATTTATGGGTTTGAAACTTCGCATGCTTACTTGTTCTTGTTCTGTTGTAACTTCTTTCTCCATGTTGGTGTTGCATTGTCCTTCCTTCCAACCGTTTTCAATTTCTTTCCTTGTTTTGTTGTCCCACTTCTCTATGACTTGTGCAACTTCTCTTTGAACAAAATTGGAACTGCATCATCCCTTTTGAAACTTCTAACAACAAAATGAAGGGCCCAACACATACACCGATGTTCTTATTGCTTCTTCCCATAAGTGAATTGGAAGATATTGATTGTGGATCATAGTCTTCACTACATCCATTATAGTTTTGTTCTTTCTTTCTTCTACACCATTTTGTTGAGGATTGTAGGGAATGGTGAGCTCCCTCTTAATCCTGGAATCTCTAAAAAGTCTTGCAAAATATTTTGAGGCGTATTCTCCTTCATTATATGACCTGAGTATCTTGATTTTTCTTTCAGAGAGATTCTCTATCAAGGCTTTGAATTCCTTGAATTTTCCAAACACTTCATCTTTTGATTTCAAAAAGTAAACCCAAGTGTTGCGAGAATAGTCATCAATAAATGACACATAGTATACATACCCACTAAGAGAGGTTGATGGCATTGGGACACATACATCTATGTTGATGAGCTCCAAGACTCCTTCTACTTTACTATCGTTCTCCGAGAAAGGATTATTTATGTTCTTTCCTTGTGCACATCCCTTGCACACACCTTCATGATCAACCTTGAAATATGGTAGACCTGTAACTTATTTTCTCACATATGATAAGGCTTTGTAATTGATGTGAACTAGTATTCTATGCCAAAGTCAACATGGACTCTCAATGGAGTGATTCAAGGTTGCATCTAGGTGACCTTTTAACTTATATAGGCCACCTTCTTCTGTTCCAATAACAATTGCATCTTCTATTGTTTTTCCTTTAGGCCACATAAGGACTTCACCATATATCAATGCAACCCTAAAACCTTTCTTATCTAAGGATGAGATAGAACACAAATTCTTTGTCAAACCTGGTAGATAAAGTACATCCTTCATTTTCATTGGGGTCCCTGAATCAAGTTTGTAGGTGGATTGTCCCACTTCTTTGATAGGGTACTGGTAATCATCTCCAAGTGTAACTTTCTGGGGAAATTTATTTTATGTAAGGCTAGAAAGAATGTTTCTATGACCTATCATGTGCTTAGAAGAACCACTATCTATGAGCCAGGTGTCCTCTCCAGGTGACATTGATCATGAGAGGGAAGAGAATAAGACATAGTCTTCAATATTTTATTTAGTCATCTTCATGGGTGTCTCATCATCTTCAACTGCATGGGCGTGGTCTCTTTTGTTATTTCTCTTCTTGTATTATTCTCTTCTAGTTGGATAATTCTTAGACATATGTCCCATCTTGTCACAATGGTAACATTGATAAGAGAAGAAATCTTTTTCTCTTCTTTGACCTTTCTGAAACTTTTTGAATCTCCTTGGAGCGTAAGATTCTTTATGTGGGTGAGTATCCTTATTGAAGTGAGACCTTATGTTTCCTCCTTTAGTATGAGAAGTTAGTTCTTTATCTTCATCCCTTAGTAGTACCTCTTCTCGGTTAGCTACTCTTGCTTCTTCTTGAACACATTCTTCCCAAAGACTGTCAAATTGGAGTTTTTCCTTTCTAGCACAAATAGTTTGGATAAATGCATCCCAAGGTATTGTGAGACCATTAAGAGTTGTCATTATGAGTTCATATTCATCTAGGTTGTCTCCAATTTCTTCTATTTGTTCCTTGAATTTAGAAACCCTGGAGAAATAGTCATGAACAATTTCTCATGTCTGTATCTTTGTATTCTTGAGTTGGGTTCTCAAGTTCATCATACATTATGGTTAGGGAATCAAACATTTATTTTGGAGTATTCTTAGAACAAACTTGAGGGATCAAGTGGTCTTTAATAGAGTCTGCAATGATTCTTTTGGCCCTAAACATATCCTTCTAGTACTTTTCTTTAGTTGTAGCATCTGCAGGTTCTGGTACATTTTCCTTGATGAATCTTGCAAAGTCATTCTCTTCAAGAATGAGTGCAATCCTATACTTCTAGGAACATAAATTATCCACACCTTCTAACTTGTCAACAAGATTGGTGCTTGCAGACATCTTGACCTGGACCTAGGAAAATGACCAAAAAATAAAAGTGCTCAGAAATTAAATCTAAACTTACTAGGAGGTGCACTTGGCTGAGGTGAGTAGCCTGGTGTAGTCTATTTTCTGAAAATCCAAATTTTACCCCTCAAAAATGGGCTTGCACAAATATGGACTGGTACTTCTGGTATTGGTTCTGGTTTGCTGGTTTTCTGGTTTTCTGGTACCAGTGAAAACTAGGGTTTCACTTTCTGGAGGCTCTAGCCACTGAAAAAGGTGCGCTCAAGCTTCCAATAAGTTTTCTAGGCTAGGGCACACTTCCCTAGGTATTTTTTAGGATGAAATTCACTTCCAAAAAAATCCCTAATTTTCTTGTACGACAATATTGACGTTTTTGGTAACCCAATGAAAGGTTCTCTATTCAGTCAAGCTCTGATACCATTTTAAATTTAAAGAATCTATTAAGTTCTTTTCAATTTACTAGACAATAATAGCATAATCAAGATCACTAAAAGATACACAAACACAAGGTACACAACATTTATCCTGGGAAACCCTCATGGGGAAGAAAACCCAGTAAAAACTTCCTTAATATAGATTGCCAATAAAATTCCAAGATAATAAACCAAACACAAGTGAATATCCAAAACTGAGCAATGCACCTCTCTCTTCCTTCTTCCGACAACTGGAAACTACAACTTCCTTCAAACTTGTGCACTAGATGAGTGACTTGAGTGAGTGTTCTAATGAGGTGCCTTCCACTCTTATTTATATTGGCTAGCAGGCACTAGGGTGGTGTATCTTCATCAAGAAGGGATGACTTCTTCACTTAGTGGTTAAAGCCACTTTAATTAGGCATGGGGGGTGACTTCTTAATTAGAAGGATATAATTAGGGTTTGACCAATCCACAAAAGGGAATTTGGTCTTATACAAATCCCGACATGATCAATACACTAAAGGGGATTGACATATAATATAATAGCTCAATAATAAGTACAATATTTTTTGTAGTTACAATATTTCAACACTTTTCACAACATTACTGATGATTTGGACAAACTCCAGTATGGTTTTCTCCATCTATATCTAGAACATTTTCAATGGTGGAAATGGAGAAAAAATTCCCGCCAAGGGTATGTGGCTTCGACACAATTTGTTGTAAATATTTATGAGCGCTTTGACACTGACACCCACCATTTAGGTTGTTTGACCAAGTTGAAACAATATGGCATAATGGAAGACTTTATAGTTGCTTGACCCCTAAGTCATATGGGAGGAGGAAACCCATCATTTCTAGGTCAAAACACACCTTTTCCTTGGAACATTTGACCTATTTTTTAGCATTTATGAAGGGTGGTGCCCCCCTGGCCATCTCTAGGGAGCATTGGTGCTCCCCTACCAATGTATAGGGATCAATAATTGTGTTAAATGGCACCATGTCTCTCACTATGGGGGAGCTCCATTCTTGTTGAGGGAAAAGGGGGATCCCCTCCACCTTATTCTATGACCTAGCTCTCTTAGATTGGATTGGTTATGATCAACCCTCATGATTTGTCTTCACCTTAAGATATGATACAAAACTCAAGGATCCATATCCTCAACCATATCCTTCATTTTCTCATGTTAGTTGTGCCTCTCAAGCCTATATATTGAGGGATTTCCAAGGTAAAAAGGAGGGAGATTAGAGGTATCAAACCTTTGATCTTGGAGGAAGTAATCAGTCAGAGTATCATCATTTTATATCTTGGTAGATTCATGCAAGGGTTGTATGAGGAGATCTTGGAGAAGTGTTGCGTCATCATCCATGGTTTGTAAGTATTCTTTCTAGGTTCTCATTTGAATATACTTGGCCCATTTCCTTCAAGCTTGTGTATTCTTCCATGTGCTTGTCTATTGTTCCTTCAAAGTTTATAGATGAATTTGTTTGACCTAATAAACTAGAGTAGGAGGTATTTTTTTTCTATTTTCTTCCCATTGCAGGTATCAAGCTTTGCGAGGAAGTTCGAATATCAAGCTCACATATTGGACGCGGGGAGGACAGAGTTTGTAAAGAGGTGCATCATACTCTTCCTCCATCTCTCTTTCGGATTGATTAAAATGAGTTCAAAGGGATGTTAGTGTACACTTGTACTTTTATTTCTTGGTATTAGAGGTTTGTAATCCAAGGGAGGTTTCATCTATCCGTAGAAGAAACATTATGTAATAGAAATTGGTGACTCCACTAGGGAAGGACTTTGACTAGTCTTTCCTTGGATCGTATTAAGACTTTACCTATAATTAGATCTTGTTTGTTTCTTGATTATGATCTAATTTACATTCCCTCTTCTTCACTAAATATATTACAAATTCATTGATTAGATTTTATGATTTTTTATCCATTTTGAGGATTTTTTTTAACTTTTTAGAAGGGTGGCACTCCCCTGCAGTTCATACCAGGGAGTCGCTCACCTCACTTGTGCTCCCCAAAAACCTACCAGAGGGTGCTATTATCTAACTAGATCACCCAAAATCCTCCTACAGATCACCATTCCCCTAAATAGCCCTCTTTCTGCTTGAGAACAGGGGCTCCAGTCCCTTTGTTTTGGTCTTTCTACCTCCTTTTTCTTGCTCTTTCTTAGTCTGACTTTGAGAGGACTTTTCCCCAGAGACTCTTGATTATCTTTAACTTTGTTTGGATTGAGGATTTCATGTTTATCATTCATTTTTACCTATTTTTAGATTTCAAACCTCTTCTACATTGTGATATTGGTTCACCTTGCTTTTCACTAGTTTGGTCTTTGTCTCGTGATCTTTTGATTATCTGATTGATTGGAAGAGTCTGCAAAGGTTTGTTTACTCTTGAGTTTCTTTTCAATCTTCTTTAGAAAATCTTTCTTTTTTGAATGATTGAGATTCAATTTCTTACCACAACCTAGATTAGATACTTGTTTCTTGTTGCTCATCCTTAAGGATTGTTGAGCAATTTCATCTTTCTTTTTTCCATTGTTTGCATTCTTTGAGTCTTTTCACTATTTTGAGTTCCCTTCTTGTTCGATATTTTTACTTTGTATGCCTTTGTATCTGCAGTGGATTCTTGCGTTGAAAGTAAGAAAGTATAAATAACTTGCATTTGATTTAGATTAATTGTGTTTATAGTGAAATGAACATAAATTGATTGCATTCAAATTTTTGGGTGGTAAATTGCATCAAATTTATGCATTTGGGAATGGAAAAAGACACTTATAATTTCCATACATAGATTTCATCGAACATAAATATTTTCATCTCATTCGGTTGCATTCTTTTGGAGTCGATTCCAAACATCATCAATTTTTCTTCCATGTCCTTGAGTAAACAACAACCTAAAAATCAAAAGGGTAATTAAAATCTATCTACAAATTTTTCTTTCTAGGCATCTGCAAACCTACATTAAATTAGGTGTAGGGCTTTGGAACAGGTGTTGAGAATAACTTTCCAAAGCCATAAAAAAACATATAATCTTTCAATAGGGAGAGTAAATCCAATTTTCATATAAGCATATCCGGGAACCCCCTCTCAGCTAAACACGAGGTCGTGTGTGGGAAAACAACGAAGATTACCCCTCCAAGGCTTAACCAATCATAGAAGAACAAGCGTATATTGGGATTTTTTCTTGATAAAACATTGGTTTCATTTGGTTTGAGTGCTTCGTGAACTCTGAGTTTGTTCGGGGTCCTATGGAGTCTTATCAGTGCACTTGTCTTCAGTTCTCTTGAAGAGCTTTAGACTTGATATCTTGCCCATACGTTCGGATATAACTGTCAACTGTACCAACCCTAAGGCTAATTGTGATTTGGTAAACTTAGTGGCATTTGTCATTAGGGTTCATACACAAGGTGATAGTGAAGGGGAGTCTTTGTCATACCTGGGTTAGATGTTGGTCAAACTCACTCGAGCTCTTTGGATGGTAACCCATGGATAGAGTGTGAGGGAAATTGCACCAAGGTGTAATTATTTTAAGCATGTATACAATGTAACTTATCCACCCTCTCTATTCCATCCCCTTCTCACTTTGATCCTGCGACGTTTGATTTCATCACCAACTAGCGCTTCATTGTAAAAAGGTTTGTTTGTTTGGTTTTCTTCCTATATTTTTTAGCATTGTTGTTTGTTTTTCCCTACAAATCCCTTAGGGTTGATTCTGTGTCTATGGCATCAGTTATTGGAACTACCAATGAAGGGACCCTTTTTTTGGCATACCATTTTTTTCTCCTTCCGTGGGACACGTTGGTCCTCCTTATAGTGCTACTTTGACTCTTCCCGGACTCACTATTAGGTTATTGGTATTGTTGTTTTCCACTCTGGTGAAAATAAACATTCCTAGTGCTTTTTCCGTAAGCACTCCACCCCAATACCATCAACCTCATGTTGATCCTCTACCTTATTCACTCGTAGATTCTTCTTCTCTTTCTTCTTCTTCACCTAGTTAAAGATCTACATATAGTAACTAGGTAGATAAGAAGAAGAATAAAAGGAAGATTAATAAGAAGAAAAATAAGCTAGGGGGGAAACTTCCAACCACTGCAGGACATGTTGAAATAAATCAACTAGCTATTGTTCATCATGTTGGGAGTATTGATAATGTCGACAAGCATACCAAGACACATCGCAAACCCAAATTCCCTTGCAGGATTTGTAAGGGTGACCACCTTGTTAATGATTTCTTTGGTATTCTAAAGGTTGTATAAGTGTGGTATCAGGGTCATCAACCCACATCGTCAATCGTTACAGTTCATGATGGTTACAACCCATCAACTAGTGATAATCAGATGGGAAGTAAGAAGGGTAAATTCAAATTTCCTTTCTTTCTATGTAAGGATATGGACCGCAACTACCTTTTCCCTCATATGACTGAGGCTTCATATCTATTGGAAAATATTGTTGATGTCCAACAACAACTCCCGATAGATTACCGTAAAATCTCTCCCACCGTGCCACTGGTTGATGAAATGGTAAATTTGGTTCCATCATCATTCAATCTAGTTTATCAGGTGATCCATCTGGTTCAATATTCAGTTGAGCCAGTTGATCAAGTGATTGGTCTGATTTCAACTTCGATCAATCCTGCTCTCCCCTTGGAGAGTGAATTCAAAGTGATTGATCCAATACCACCCTTGGTCGATCCCACTCCTCCTTGGAAGAGTGAGGATTTTTCTCAAGTCTTTCCTATTTCTACAGATTCTTCTAGACTAGGGGGCACTTCACTTGTCCCAACGAAACCCCCTCCAAGTAATGAGGCCATTATTTTAGATTGGGGTGCACTACAGAAATATCATCTCCCTTCCTATATACCTTTCGAAATCACTGTTTAGATTTGTGGTAGGGACATTCCTAGGACTATTGTCAATGAGGGTGCATCAATTAGTATATTATCCTCCATTGCTTGGAAAGCCTTAGTTTCTCCTCAACTTGCGCTAGTGACTCAAAATTGTTGGATTTTAACAGAAGGGATAGTCAACCTTTGGGGATCCTTCCTTAGTTTCCTGTTACTTTGGGAGGGAAAACTTTCTTTATTGATGTGATCATATTCCACAACCCCTTGGATTTTAATTTTCTCCTCAGAAGAGACTATGTTTATTCTATGAAGGTTTTTGTGTCCACGGTATTTTGTTTGATGTGTTTCCCTTACAATGGAAACATGGTGACCATAGACTAGCTTTCATTCATTGGCCCTCATACAATGTCCAACCATTTGACTTACCTAAATGTTTATTACATGCCAACGACATCTGCCCTGTTGCAGGTCAATTATGTGGCAATATGTCCCATGCATTCAACTATGAATGAGAAGGAATATCTCCCTTCTTCTGATTTAGATCTGGAAATTGACATGGTGATCTCTTCAATAGGGTTATTAGAGCCTGATGTCCCTTCCCCTATCGCGACCCTCGATGTGTATTCCTTCAAGAGTGTGTTTTTTCCATCTAGCGAAGATCTCTTGGAATCCATGACCGAGTTTTATCCCTTGACATGTATTCCTTCCAGGTCATTGTCCTCTTGGAAGCCATGATCAAGTAGAGGTCTATGAGCATAGCTTTTTTACTGATTTCAATCTCGTTAAAAAATGAAACCAGGTTCAAGAAGAGTTCTTGTTTCTATTTTAAGCTCGTTAAAAAATGAAACAAAGGAACTCAAGTATAGGTTCTAGTTTCAATCTTGTGTAAAAATGAAACTTACCTTAGAATTATTTGATCCTTTGGTAGCACCTGGTTACGAGCATAATTTTCTTCTCTATGAAAATCTCGTTAGAAAATGAAACAGAGGTATGGGAATTAAACCCAAAGGTCACAAGCACAGTTCTTTTCCTGTGTCAAGATCGTTAAAAAATGAAACAACCACCTCTCCAATTGAGTCGATTCTTTTTCTAGATCTCATAACTATTAAGTCGAGTCTTTCACCAGATCTCATAAATTTTGAGTTGAGTCTTTCACTAGATATCGTAACTTAACCTTCTTTTCACTCGCCTTTGTCTATTGACACTTTTTCTCCATCTGGTACAAAAATCGGTGACAACATAAGTGTTGGTGGATGAAACAAAGCTGGGCGAGAAGATATCCAACCTACAAAAATCATGCTAGAGAAAAGCCACTAGCTTCCATCACACAGTTGGGGGGGAAATATCAACTATCCATGGGTCCCATTCGAAGCCTTTGGACATTACATTGGGAACTCTTTGGAGTTTCCTTCGGACTACCTAAATATGAAAATATTGTCGAGTGAGCTTGCTTCCTTTCACACTCGTTAAAAGGTTTGAAAACGTGTCTTTCGAGTGGTAGTCTTTTTCAACGTCATGAGACTAATTATGAAAAAGGATTACTCTAATCAAGCATGATTAGAAGAGTTCCCCCCTATATTTGTTTACACTTTTTTCAGGCTTGGGAGACTAAATTTATGAAAAATTCATCCATGGAGTCGTCTTTATGTTCTTTTCAGACTCTCTAAACATGAAAAAACACTGATTTTACCTTCTTTGGGCTCATAAAACTATGCATCAAAGGACCTATATGAGTCCAATATCCAGGATCCATGCATGACCGAACCCCTCCTTCCTCAGTTTCATTAAACATATGTCGATGGACTCATCTAAAAGATGAGATATACCGAGAATCTGCTACCCTCCTCAAGCTCGTTAAAAAAGAAAGAGGTACTCATCTATCTGGATTGGGGAAAATGAAGGAAGTGGGTCAAGTCTTTTGGAATCCTTTATGGAAGCTATTTTCACCCTTGAACATGCAATCCGCTTGTCTCTGAGTCATACCAATTCTATGTGTCACTATACTTTTTTGTATCAGTTGAAGATTTCTCTTATTATTGTCACATTACATTCTTGATACTCTTCGATTCAATGATACCAATTCAGTTGTCATGCTTCATAATGTTCAAGGGAAGTTTCACTTCAAACCATCCATCTACAATATTACCAATTTCCCTTTCCTATGTCAATCCATACTCATTCAATCCACCATATTACATCACTTTCTATGTTTGTTTCATGTCAATTATAGGGAATACATCAAGGCCCCCCCTTCAAGGATTTTGTTCCTATAGACATCAACACATCATATAGGAATTATAATTAGAAACCAGTTAGTACATTGGGACATGCATGCCTCAATGGAAGGCCTCCTCACTTCCGACAATGGTTTTACATCATTGAAATCTGATCGAATGATTCCACGAATGTTCAACCTCAACTCATTTATTTGCATTCATTGGAATGTACTAGGGTACCTTGGGAGTCATTAACATCATTAGTGATTTCCCTCGCACTTGTTAACGTTTTACATCAATGACCAGTAATAAAGTGGTTTTTACCATGTTCAACATCAAATCATCTATTCACATGGCTATATTCGTACCGTATCAAGATTGGGATGAAAACCATGGGTTGGGCACTCACATCTATTATGTTCTTTTGTGAGGCTGCGATGGAGATCATTTGAGAATGTAAAATATTTGAATACAATCACCATGTTGTCAGTCTTACTGATATATATACATTGTCACATAGATCCACATTGTATTGATATGTAGCTATGTTTTTTCATCTCATAGCTCCACTATATATTTTTCATGGTTGCGATCAGTTCATGTCATGGAGGTATGGATCCACATTGTATCTTTGGTGGCCATATACTTAGTCATTATTTTCATGGATACGCAGTGTATTGGTTGATGGTCATTCTTTGAATCATATCTTATTCTGAGCATATGTATGGATGCCTCAGAAAAGGAACACATATTAATATTATTTGATGATTTTTTGCATCTTCTTCCAAGTTCTCCCACTCCATCACCCTTGCATTGAATAATTTGTAAATTTATTCGGCCATCAGTTTTTCTTATAACCTCACACTTTAGGGGGCATCTGTTACACACCAAAATGTCACGTTTGTGTTTCGCACCCTAAGTGTCGCAAGTGTTGCAAATTGATGTATGCACCTCTGTAAGTGTCGCATGCTCTAAGACAAGTGTCGTATGCACCTTCCTAAGTGTCACATTCACTTTTTTAGGTGTGGCCACCCATTGACACCATTAAAATAGTTTCTCATGACCCCTAAGTCATATGGGAGGAGGAAACCCATCATTTCTAGGTCAAAACACACCTTTTCCTTGGACAATTCGACCTATTTTTGAGCATTTATGAAGGGTGGTGCCACCCTGTCCATGGTTAGGGAGTATCGGTGCTCTCATGCCCATGTATATGGAGTGACACTTTTGGTGAATAGCACCCTGTCTCTCACTATGGGGGAGCGTCATTCTTGTCGAAGGAAAAGGAAGATCTCCTCCACCTTATTCTATGGGCCAACTCTCTTAGATTGGGTTGGTTATGCTCAACACTCATGCTTTGGCTTCACCTTAGGATCTGATCCAAACCTCAAGGATCCATTCCACAACCATATCTTTCATTTTATCATGGTAGTTGTGCCTCTAAGGCCTATATGTTGACGTCTTTCCAAGGTAAAAAGGAGGGAGACTAGAGGTATCAAACCTTTGATCTTGGAGGAAGTAATTTGTTAGAGTATCGTCATTTGATATTGGTCGATTCGTGGAAGGGTAGGACGAGGAGATCTTGGAGAAGTGTTGCCTCATCATCTATGGTTTGTAAGTATTCTCTTTGGGTTCTCATTTGAATATACTTGACATGTTTCCTTCAAGCTTGTGTATTCTTGCATGTGTGTGTCTAGTGTTCCTTCAATGTTCATAGATGAATTTGTTTGACCTAATCAACTAGAGTAGGAGGTATTCGTTTCTCTTTGCTTCCCATTGCAGGTATCAAGATGTGCCAGTGAGTTTGAATTCAAGCTCATGGATTGGAAGCAGTGAGGATAAACTTCGTAAAGAGGTGTATTATACTCTTCCTCCCTCTCTCTTTATGATTGGTTAAACTGAGTTCAAACGGTTGTTAGTGTCCACTTTTACTTTTATGTATTGGTATTAGGGGTCTGTAATCCAAGGGAGGTTTCATATGTTCGTAGATGAAACATTCAGTAACAAACAACTCCATTCCATTCACGCCATTGAGACACCCTATGTGCATTCTGACCTCCAATCCATCATCTCCAAACATCAGGATGATTTTTCCACTCCCCTGAGACTTCCCCCTTCCAATGGTGTTCATGATCATTCCATTCCCCTAGTATCGAGTAGCCTTCCTCCTAATGTTTAATATTATCATCATCCCTTTTCCTAGAAAAATAAAATTGAGAAAATTGTTCAAGAATTGATCGTCGCGGATGTTATCCGTCCTAGTACCAACCACTATTATTCTCCTATGGTCATGGCACTTAATAAAGAAGTCTCTTCATGCATGTGTCCTAAATTTCATGCCCTCAAAAAACTCACCATCAAAGAAAAAATTTCCATTCCTGTCATTCATGATCTCTTGGATGAATTAAGTGGTGCCCAATACTTAACTAAACTTGATCTTTGTTCTGGCTACCACAAATATATATATGAAAGAGGTAAACATTCCTAAGAATTCATTTCAAACTGATGAGGGCCACTATGAGTTCTTGGTCATGCCATTTGTCTTGTGTAATTCTCCCTCCACTTTCCAAAGCCTCATGAATCATGTCTTCCGTCCTTTTCTCCATCATTT
The DNA here is from genome assembly GCA_010110895.2 of Picea sitchensis. Taxonomy (NCBI): domain Eukaryota; kingdom Viridiplantae; phylum Streptophyta; class Pinopsida; order Pinales; family Pinaceae; genus Picea; species Picea sitchensis. Next base: position 82,319 of record SNQJ01S0009790.1, read on the forward strand.
TGTCTTAGTTTTCTTTCATGGTATTCTCATCTATAGTAAAACATGGACAACCCATCTTGCCCATGTGGATCAAGTTCTTCATCTACTCTCTCAGCCCCAACTTTTCCTCAAACAATCTAAATGTGCTTTTGCATCCTCAAAAGTGGAGTACTTGGGTCATATTGTTGGAAACGATGGTGTCAAGGTGGATACTAAGAAAATTGAAGCTAGGCAAGATTGGCCTCGCCCCAAGAATATCAATATCTTGTGTGGGTTTATGGGTTTAACGAGTATATTATCACAAGTTTTTTCAAAATTATGGAAAAATTGCGGCGCCTCTCACTACTCTTCTTAAAAAGAATGCTTTCACTACTCTTCTTAAAAAGAATGCTTTCACTTGGACTCCAATAGTTTATCAATCCTTCGAAGCCTTGAAAGAGGCTATGCGCACCACTCATGTTCTGGCCCTTCCAGACTTCATAAAGACCTTTGTCCAGGAATTTGATTCTTTAGGGAAAGGAATTGGTAGAGTCCTTATGCAATATGGCTGACCTTTGGCCTTCACTAGAAAACATCTCTCATAGTAATATTTGGACCAATCAATCTATGAGAAGGAAATGTTGCCATGCTTCATGCCGTGGATCTCTATCACCCTTATTTATTGGGGCAATGCTTCCAAATTAATACAGATCATCAAGGCCTCAAGTATTTTCTGGAGCAACGACTTTCATCCCCGAAGAAACAAAAATGGGTGACTAAGCTATTTGGATATGATTATGAGATCATTTACAAGAAAGGAAAAGACAATGTGGTTGCAGATGCTCTTTCAAGGAAATATGAAGATGAAGGGTCCATATTTTCTCTCTTCTTCATTATACCAGATTGGCTCAAAGTTTTTCTTCAGGAATGGCTGCAAGATCCCAAAATTTCTCGTCTAATCGAACAATTACAAGACAATTCTCTAGTTTCTCCAGGGTACTATTGGCACAATGATGAGCTTCACTACAAAGTTCATTTGTATTGAAGAAAATAGTTCCAACTACAATCCACGGTGCTTTATGAGCTTCATGCCACACCCACATCTCGACATTCAGGGTTTATCAAAACCTATGATAGGGTCAAACATTCTTTTTTCTGGGATGGTATGAAGAAGGATGTTCGCACCTTTGTGGTGGAATGTTATTTTTCTCAACGCAACAAAGGAAAAACAATCAAAGCCCTTGATACACTACAATCTCTTCCAATTCTACCCGCTATTTGGAGGGATATTTCTATGGATTTCATTGTTGGCTTACCTAAATCATATAATAAGTCAATTATCATGGTGGTTGTTGATCGTATTTCCAAATAATCTCATTTATGTGCTCTTCAACACCCATTCACTGAATCCACAATGGAAAAACTTTTCATGGATCATATATTCAAGCTTCATGGCATGCCTCATTCTATTGTCTCCGACCGAGATCCCACTTTCACCAACAATTTTTGTTAAGAATTGTTCAAGCTACAGGGAACCCAATTTCATCTCAACACAGTCTATCATCCCCAGACTAATGTCCAAACTGAATTTGTCAACAACTGTTTGGAAACATATTTGAGGTGTTTTTCATTTTAGAGGCAAAATTAGTGGGCTCAATGGTTACCCCTCATTGAATGGTAGTACAACACCTCTTGCCATACAACTACTCACATGTCTCCTTTTGAAGCAGTATATGAACAAAATCCACCTTCAGTTCTCTCATACATGCCCAGTGTCTCAAAGTTTCAGGTGGTTGACCAAACTCTTACAATTAGAGAGGCTATTCTTCATGCCCTCAAAGAGAATTTGGTCATGGATCACAATCGCATGAATCAAAAAGGATATCAAGGTCATTCAGAACGTCAATTTTTTTAAGGGGACTAGGTGTTTCTTCGATTGCAACCTTAGAAGAAGACTTCACTCAAGGGTGACCATTGTGAGAAATTGATGCCCAAATTTTATGGTCTTATATAATTCTCAAGCATGTGTGACCGAAGTGCCAAACTCAAACCAGTCGCCTTTAGTTGGAAGAAGAAGGCTCCATCTGGTTGCAACCACAAGAATTCTTGGACCAATGTGAGCATGTATTCATCAATGCACCATCAAAGAAGTGTTACTATAGTGGAAATATACAACTCCGGCAGATGCCACTTGGGAGCCAACTACCATTCTGCAATAATTTCCTCATCTCAAGCCTTGAGGACAAGGTTGTTTTTAAAGGGGAGGGCATATTAGTACCTAATCTCCCTAACCCCTAAGGTAGGTAGAATAATATATTTTCCATGTAATAAAGGACGATATTAATACGACTTAGTAATAAGGAAGAATAAGTCAAATGTAAGAATACCTAATAGAAGATTTCGCTTCTAGACTATCTTCCTCTATATTGTTCTTTTGGTAGATAGATTTAGTATAAATAGGAATCGAGGGTGAATGACCTCTATTCACCCTACCTTATTTTAAAGTTTAAACAACAATTTCATTTTTTTGTTCATCCCATTTTACTTAAATGTTATCTCATTTTACTTCCTAAAGTGAAAAGTTATTTATTTTATTATGTTTAAAAATGTTTCCTTTATACATAACAAATTGTCATTCTCATTCTCATGTAAAACTATGTCATTTCCCACATCTAATTTTATTTACAATATGCAATAAGATCTAAAATATTTTTTAGGGGGTTTTGAAATTTTAAATATTATGACTATTCATCTTGTTTTTTTTAAATTTTGAAAAAATAATATGTTTTTAGTATTTGTAAGATGTATACTTGAGATTCGAATTAGGTAACTATGGAGTCAATGATGTGGATTCGAAATCCAATTAGAGGTATACGTCGGGTCAAGTTTACACAATAAATAAATAAAAATGAGTCGAAAATGTGATTTATGCAGAAAGTAGCTATGTCTGTATTGTGATTGTTTGCGTTCAAATATGTTGTAGCTATGGCTGTATTGTGATTGTTTGCATTCAAATATGTTGTTGGCCTGCTGTATTCAATTTAGTGTCGTTATAAAATTATTGAAATTTTAGAATACAATATAATTAATCATTTTTTTATTCTGAAGGAATAGATACACAACTTTCCGTGACCGTCTTCATTGCACATTAAGGATCCACAATAAAATGAAACGTACTTCATGTCAAGATGAACCGATTCCTTTATCGCAGTGGGTAGCAATACAAGATCAGTAAATTGCCAAGAATGGAATATGGTCTGTAATAAATCGGTGAAAAATGACACCAAACTGGACTTCTCTCTGTTCTTATCTATTCTTTCAGTTTCACAAGTTTTGCCAGTATTTTCAGTATTGTAAGCTCTCATCTACAGCGAGCGACAGATTGACGTATGATCATTAAATTTTATCGGATTGTTTTGCATCTAAAGTACGTGAAACTTCGTCCTGTAAAAAATACAGTGAAAAGCTGAGAATTCGTATACTAGACCCAAAAAGCGCTAACGTCTAAATCGACCTATCCCAGTTATTGGCCCAGCGTTTAACAAAACGGGCAGGCAAATAATTACAGCACAAGATGCCAAACAATGTCATCTCAAGCATCAGCGGCCAACCTGCAATGTACATATACGATGGCACGCACTTACCAGGAATAGGCGTGAATCCAAACAAAAAAGAAGCACTAGGTATTGCAATAAGTAAGTGTTCATGAACCACTGAATCTCCCAAAGACTAAAAAACCAATCATCCAATACTTGAATGATATCCACGGTTTCCTTCTGCAATGTCATCATATCGTCATTTGTTATTCCATCGACAGGTTTATTCGGGTAATAAAAGGATGGAGTAGGAGTAAACAGATTTTTTTTAGCAAACACATTTATTTAGGTAAAAAAAAAATTGGCTCTGAATCCTGTCAAATTTTTAGAGGTAGTCTAAATTTTACACGGATCAAAGTTCCATGCATTTTAGAACTTTAAGATTTTAGATTAACCAAAACAAATGAACTTGACTGAAAAATAGCTTCGAGGAAAAATTGCTCCAAAATTATCCCACTCCTAAAAGTAAACCTATTATGATAATAAAATTATTTTCTTAAATTGACAAGAATCTGAATAAGAATCATGTATTATTAGAGTCCTATCATAATTCAGATTTTGTTTGTGTGTCGTTTTATAAATATTTTTTCTAATTCTGAATGAATCAATTTAAATGAACAAATTTTTTATTAAACTTTTGGATTGATTTGAACTCTTACTTCATATATCATTAAATTCTAAACCTAAAACATTTAGTACACAAAGCTCAATACTCAATAAATTTTAGAATATCCTCATAATACAACATCCTCCTATATTTTTTTCCTTATGAGATGGTGAGCTTTGATGTATGTTCTTTTTCTTCTGAGAGATGATGAGCTTTGATAATAATTTTTATAGTATTCCATCCCATAATATTCTCATAATACAACATCCTCCAATATTTTTTTTTCCTCTCATTGTGGGATTTGATGATAACTTCCGACTGGTTTGAGGCTTTAGAATTTGAGGTGGCTGCCAGCGAGAATCAGCCTTGTACCAATGGCCCCGGCGAGGACGAAAGTGTTTTACCTCAATGACGTAAAACGATTCCATGAATCTGTTCATTGCTTCCTTTTATCCTGCAATTGTACTTGTTCCATGCAAATGGATGGTATATATAAGAATGCACGTCTCCTCGGAATAGGTTTAGTGTGGCGTGAAAAACAGACTTTAAAACCGTACTCGTGTCCAGTTGTGCTCGGCCTTCGACTCAGTATACTCTTACTGCACGTCCATAACTTTGCCAAGAAATACCAGATAAAGAACCATGTCATATTCACCCGTAAGGCCAAGTATATCATTACTGAATGTGGCACTAGTGTAAAGATAACATACAGTGATTGTGATTGTGTGTCACTACTGAATGTAAAACATCATAGTACGAGACAATCCATCATATGGTGATTTTAAATCTTGATGTATTGGGTATGTAAATATAGCCACGTTTTCTTCCTTGAAGTTTCACTGTTATCATCCATCACCATGAGGAGACAGGTTACAACAATTGTCCTGATAGAGACTATTACATTGTAAGATGATTTGACATATTTTGATCTTATTAAACCTTTTTGTTACTTCAATATTGACATTCAGCACAGATTTAAGCTAGTGTCTACCATCCCATGGTACTAGATATTCCATATATATACCCGGACACACAACAGAAAGTGAGGCATGATATTGATTACAACCCAGGTACAAGATTCAAACATATCCGGACATATTTTAACCTTTATTTAAAAAAAAAATTGACACTTCAATATTGACATTCTGACATTCAGTACAGTGTAAAGATAGTAACTCCACTGAAGATCTAAAGTAAAGCACATTAAAGATACTTAGTGATATTTAAATTCTTTTGGTATTTCAATACTGATACTCAGTGGAGGGAAGATATTGACTTTACATAAATTCTAAATGGTAACCATATACTGATACTTATGATACTATTTATGATATTACTTCATGTAAAAATTTAAATAATAATTCTATATATATAAACTACCATCTAAATGATAAATGATAGCCATATACTTTATATACTACTTCAACCACAAAATTTAAATAATAATTCTATATATATTAATTACCACATTCCTTTTTAGATTTGAGATATTGATGTTATCATTTTATATTGATATTGACATAAGATGGAAATGATATTAGTACTTGAATATAATGTTTTTTTCTGAGTTTTATACTTCAATATATTTATCATTGAGTTATATACTACCTCATGCACAAAATTTAAATAATAATTCTATATATATTAATTACCACATTCCTTTTTAGATTTGAGATATTGATGTTATTATTTTATATTGATATTGATATAAGATGGAAATGAAATTAGTATTTGAATATATATTGTTTTTTCTGAGTTTTATACTTCAATATATTTATCATTGAGTATTAAAATTTAATCAGGAAAGTGATTTTGTTATCACTTAAATTTCATAAAAAAAATTATTTATTATTATTTATTTAAATTTATTTTTTGTTTAATAATATTTTTTTATCATGATAATGATAATGATGATGATTAGACTTTAAAAGAATAATGAATTACTTGCAATTCTTTAGAATTTTATTTTTATGCTTGAAAAGTATTAAGAGAAGCTTTCTAAGATCAACATAATTTTGTTGAGTTAAAAGATTAAAAAGATTGATAGTGTGGCAAATATTTTAAAATTAAGTTGTATTTATTTGAAATTTCTAAAATCAGGTAAATGACTATATTATGCATAACCATTTTCAAAGGTTAATAAAAACAAAGAACAATATATGAAAATGTAGCATATAACTTGCAAGTATGAGCTATAATATTGAGTGAAAAATCCCAGCACATAGAGACCCTAATTACATGTTATTATGAAACATTTATTTCTAGAGTAATGTTAGTGAATCATAATGTGAAGTGTTAAATGAGAAATATTAAAGGAATTGATGGTCTAGGCCATAGTACAAAGAGATTTTATTTGGGGAGAAATGTTTGTGTTGAATAGAAAAATCAATGTACAACATAAGTAACAACAAAATAAAGAAATTTTGTTTGGGGGGAATATTTGTGTTGAATAGAAAAAACAATGTACAATATTATTTAAGTAACAACAATTGAAGAGAAAAATGTAAAGTTGGTCATGGTAGAGTTGAAATTATTTTTTAGACATAGAGTAAGATATAAAAATGCTTTTCATGGGCTAAGAGTTCATGTTTTTTCAATGTAAGGAAATAGGTTAAGGGCCAGAGACCCAAAGGTATCTAGTAAGAGTGAAAATTCCCCCCTCGAGACTAATAGTAGGTTATTTCAATTAGTGCGTTTTTGTAACGAACTGCCTCGTTACGACAACCATTCTAGAGATAGGTGCAAAAAAAATTTTTTTGGAAGTGTGTGTGTGCGTATGTACAAGGAGACAACTACAGTCTACTCGACTCTGCGTCGCCACCTGACGACGTTGCGACGCAACTAGGATGAACATAAGAATATGACCAGGACGCACGATACGTAACCATAGGCAT
>SNQJ01S0009790.1:89383-115877 GCA_010110895.2 Picea sitchensis
CCGATCCCCGATGCATGTGAGAGCTTACTCCTCCACGTCACCACTTCCTCATCGCCTTATCGGGTATTACGAAATCGCGATTCCTGATGCAATGATCCCTTTGTCTTCAGAAACCCCGAAATGTTGAACCCCGACTCGCTCCGGATTTCTGATGCGTGTCCTATCCGAGATCCACGGCTACGATTTCCGTCTGTGTTCCGAGGCTCGAAAAGTCTCCAACTTCTTAACTTCTGAAAACACGATGTCCACATGGACTTAAACCCTGTGCAGCTTATGTCCAATCGGACGATTGACGGGTAACCAGATGATAATCCAACGGCTCACGGTATCTGCCTAGAGAAGGGAGTCAATGCTCCGTCGACCTCTCGTGTCTTAGGGATTCGCGGGAGAAGGGAATGAGAGATCAATACTTGGACTTATGAAGTCGCGAGCAGTGAGAACGTGAGAGGGGAGATTAAATATCGCTTCTCGAGGTTCGTGAAGGAAAGGCGCCAAGATTCGACGCTACAACTCGCGAAAGGGCGAGTTGTGAGTAGTACGAAGGGAAGGTGAACCTTCACTGACTTTCAAGTCTCGGAGGATCGCATAAGGGAGGATCGAGAGTTCAACCATTGAACTCACGAAGCAGAGAATAGCGAAGAGGAGCTAGAGTTTAGCCTATCCGGCGGTCATGCGCAGAGGACGTAGACGGAAGGAAGCTATACCCTTCTCGTGATCTCGGGTATCAGTGAATGGTGAAGAAAATTTGAGGGTCTTTGACTCCCGATTCGCGAGATCACGAGATGTGAAAGGCGCCTGGTTTGGTTGGCCTGTGGTCCTAACCCACGATCACAGGGAGTTGAACAGGGAAGAACTAGCATGCACTACACCCTCGTAGGACTTCGGGAATTCTGTCCCTTGAGGGAAAAAAACCAAAAATTTTACTACGTTATAGTGGGTATGTGACACTTATCCTGCATTACCTGGTATTGATTGGGCTTATGATAACTATGCAATTATTGACCTAAAGAGGGATACTATGACATTTGAAGTAGATGGAATAAAATTATTTGATCCCTTGAATCCGTATTTAGGCCCTCGGTACATGGAGCCAACATAAAACAATATGGAAGGAGAGGATCTAGATTAGTTATACAAAGTATCCACAGGGAGGAGAGCAGACTAAATCAATCATATGGCTGATGGATCAGTAAGTTGGAGGAGCATACAATCGACAGATAGAGATTCAGAACTAGCATTTGACAGTTGGCAACAAGGTGCATGTGAAATATTTTCAATATGATGCGCAACTATCAGAGGAACAATATGGGTTGGAAACTAGGTAAGGGAACATCTGACATATATTGATACCTTAGACCTTGGCAATTTTCTGGTTAGCATGGAAGAAAAGATAATAGAAGATAAGAGGATCGTAGTTCTAGACTTAGCTCTAGAAGACACCCCTGCCAGGTGGTGGGCTAGTCACAAAGTATTAATTAAGAACTGGGAGGATGTGAAACATGCTATCCAATGTCGATTTCAAGACAAAGAGAAACTAAAATCAAATATGCAAATAGATTTTCAAGTTACACAAATTTTCGATGGACAGTCGGATCTTAAAACACATATTGAACAATGTGTAAGGTAGTGGCAAGTTGTAGAAGTACCATCTCACTTGTGGGTTCAAGTATTTCCCCATTTGTTGGGTCCGATACCAAAATCCTGGTACATCCATGAAAAGACCATAAGGAAGACTAGTAGTTGGAAAACATTAGCAGACCAATTTTGCAAGGACTTCACTTTCACAAGTAAGTACCCTGAGCTTAAGATAGTCCTGCAAAAAATTAAAGAAAGTGTTTTTACCAATGGTTGTAAAAGGAAATCAGACCCAGTGGTATGTGCAAAGCATAGTCAAGTGCTTCGGTCTAACCTTCACTTGGACACAGACAAGACACCCATAGAATGCTACAAAATCGAGAAGGATTTGAGAGACCCTGATGAATTAGTAGAACTGAGAAATTTAGCCATTGAGGAAACAAAAGGGAGTAGAGAAATTCAGAACACGTTGCCCAGTCAGACTGATAGCTCTTATAACCACCCATTGAAGTTGCGGAAAGTCAACTCAGGAACTACCAAGCAACACAACATAGATGTTGTAGGAGATTACTAGGATGATAAAACCATCCAGGAAATACATAGCCTGTTGCGAGAGTATGAGGACTTATTCCCAAATACATTTTTAGAGATAAAAGGGATAAAAGGAGCTATGGGATAAATGATGATTGAACTAAAACTAGGATCAAAACCTGTAAGGCATAGACCATATCATCTTAACCCTGGGGTCAAAGAGAAGGTTAAGAGGGAAATAGACAAGATGCTTGAGGCCAGACTGATTTTTCCAGTTGAAGAAGCAGAGTGGGTTAGCCCCATAGTGATCCAGAGAAAGAAAGTTACATAGGACATTAGGGTATGTGTATACTACAAAATCCTTAACTCTGCCTGTGTGCATGACCCTTTTCCCACACCTTTTACTAATGAGGTGCTAGAACAAGTTGTAGGGAAAGAGTCTTACTCATTTATAGATGGATTTTTGGGTTATCACCAAGTGAGAATTACTGAAGAAGACAAAAATAAGACCACATTCATAACAAAATGGGGGTAATTTTCATATAATGTGATGCCCTTCGGTCTAAAGAATGCACCTACAGTTTTTTCCAAGATTGTGATAGCAGCCTTTCGAGAATTCATTCACAAATTTATTGAAGTTTATATGGATGACTGGAGGGTGTACAGTCTTCTAAAAGAACATGTGGCGCTACTATGACTAATTTTTGATCGGTGTAGGGAGCTCTGGATATCGTTAGACCTCAGAAAGTGTATCTTTTTTGTGCCACATGGAAACCTGTTAGGCCACATAGTATGTCGAGAAGGAGTGTTGGTAGACCCAACCAAAGTTGTGGTCATTTTGAATATGCCACCTCCTACGAACGCTAAGAAGTTGCGCTCAATGTTGGGGCACACATGGTACTATCACAATTTCATTAGAAGGTGTGCGACTATTATTTCACCCCTGGAAAACATACTCCAGAAGTCTGAATTGTTCTTGTGGACACTAGAGTGTGATCGAGTGTTTGAAATCCTGAAGGAAAAGCTCAGCACAACACCTATTTTGATATTTCCAAATTGGGAAAAGGAATTTCATGTACATGTGGATGCATCAGGTATTTCCTTGGGATCCATCTTGGTTATCTAGTTAACATGCCTGTCTTGGAAGGAAGAATTTTTCGATGGTTGTTATTGTTTCACGAATTTTCATTTGAGGTGATCATCAAAACTGGAAGATGCAACGTGGTTCTCGATCATCTTTCCATATTGGAGTCAGGGGAGAGTGGCGGAGAAATCGATGATTAGTTCCCAGATGTAAACCTCTTCTGAGTTGAGGGAGTGCTAGAATACCTCGAAGACATAGCAGTATTCCTGAGTACAGGGGCTTGCCTAGAAATGTACTCTGTGACTCAGAAACACTATATGGTGGTTCGAGAAGTGGACTATCAATTTATCATGGTGAAATTGTATTAGTTGGGCCTAGATATTATCCTCAGGAGATGCGTTTTGGACCATGAAAGATAATATATCCTCTAGGAGTTCCACAGTGGAGTTTTGGTAGGCCATGTTGGAGGAGAGGCCATTGCACAGAAAGTCCTCCAAGCCGGATTATGGTGGGCCACACTCTTCAAGGATGCAAAGGAGTACTCTATATCTTGCGATGTTTGACAGAGAGTAGGTAAGCCATCAAGATGAGAAAAATTTCCTCTTCATCCAATTCTAACTCTGTAATCATGTGATAAGTGGGCGGTTGATTTTATTGGACTGATCAACCCCACAAATAAGCACTCGAATTCTAGGTAAATTATCACCACAACTGATTATCTGACAAGATGGGAAGAGGCAATCGTTGTTCAGGAGTATTCAACTAATACCTCTGCCAGGTTTATTTTTGAAAACATTATTACTTGGTTTGGATGTCCTAGGAGTCTGACTAGTGATCAGGGTGGTCATTTTATCAGTAGTACAATAACAAATCTTACAACTGAGTTCTTAATCCAACATCATAAAAGCATCCCCTACCATCTGTTAGCACTGAGAATCACCCTCATATTTCTACAGGATATGCCCAGTACCCATGAAAATGTAAAATGGATTAAAATGGTTTGAGTAGGTGGATCATAAAGACTTTAAAGAAATGGAAAGAAAAAATATATCACTACAGATCAGTGATGGTACATTGGGCCATGGAGTCATAAAAAATCTGCTCAATGAAGGTATTTAAGCTCCTTATTAGACAAAATATTTGTATAATGATGAAGATAAGAATAAGAGAATAACATAAAGATGAATATTCTCTAAGCATATATCCTCTCTGCAAAGAGAATTTAGATTTGTCTGAACAATAAACAATGATCAATAGGAAAGCTTACAACAAATCCTCTACTGCATCAGGAATCTATCGATCAAAGGTAAATTTTAATCCTTAAAATCAACAATTACATACAGACAAGATGAAGAATAGAACATAGAACATAGGAGACAAATATGATGAAAAAAATCATATGAGTCTTCAATAACAATACAATTTATAGCTACATGCCCCTTTGACTTACAAACTGAAATATACAGTCATAAACATTTCTCAAATATTCCTTCAGTCTTGGGATGAACCCCCCTCCTCCGGTCTTGCCTAGACATATCATTCCTATGATGTATTTATAATCAAAACAGTTGACATGTCTTATTGCTTGGGCACCTCCTTTCCAGTGTTGTGTGTCTTCTCTTGTCTATCCTCTTCCTTCTGTCAGAAGGAATCTTTGGTCAATATAGGCATGTAGGAGAAACTGCCCTCTGTGGTACTTTGGGCTGACAGTTTTTTGTCTCCTCGGTCAGACCCCCCATGCTTCCATTTAAGGGGGTAGTCGATTGTTCAACCACCAGTCCTTATTTCATTAATTGATATCTCCTTGGGATCAGGATGAGGCCTTACGCCTAGCTTGCGCCACAGGATTCTCTCAGATTGAGTCGTATATAAGCACGTGATTGCAAAAGTTTCCATGGGTAGTTTGGATCCACACCGCTCTGAACCCATAATCCACCACAAACTGCCACACACCTCCTTAGCTATACCATGGTTTCGATTACAGGACCTCTCTAATATTTTACCGCTCGAGCACTTGTTGTCCCCACAATGAAGTGGGTCGTTGATCTTGTCACAATCCACGATATGGGAACGCCTTTCTTTTGTTGCCACACACTACTCTTGGATTTGAGATCAATGGTCCATAATTACTTCAGGACTTCGGGCTTTAGGATCTTTCTTCTGATTTCTCGTGCAATCCTTCGAAGTGTCGTATTTTCAAAGTGTTGGATCTGTCGACGCATGTCCGTGGCCTTCAATGGCTCAGATCTACTTTGAGACTTCGGGACTTTTGGATGGAAATTTACCAAAGTGACTTTCTCTCGGTTGACATGGCAGCCTCTCGTTACTTTGATGCTTTGGACTTCGGGAGCTTTTGAATGCATGGATGAATATCTCCCGAAGTGACTTTCTCCCAGTTGACATGGCAGCAGGGATGATTTTAAGGATGGAAATTTATTTTAAAATGTAGAAACCTTGGTGAATCTTACTAATCCTTCATATTCCAACTATAAAATGTTAGCGATATTTTTTTAAAAATATTCAAATTTATAAGGATTTTATATAGTTTGTATAAAATTTTGGCAATTTTTAAGGTAAAATAATTTTATCCTATAGAATTTGGGTGAATCATTTTTAGAATAACGAATCGATTTTTGCGAAAAACCATGGAAAATTAGCCCATGAGAGAAATTTATACCCTAAAATCATCCATGTGTGGCAGTCTCTCATCACTTCGGGACTTCAAAACTTCGGGGCTTCTATCTAGTCATTAATCCTTGCGCGACTTTGAAACTCTGACTGCCCGAGAGCCGCTGTTCTGAACTGTACATGGAATCTCTGTCATTGAAAATCGATCCTACCTACTTGCTTGTATTTCAATCTTGAAATGAACTGCTCTGAAAGATGTATTTCTCTCATGGATTTTCCCTATGCAAACAAAGGACTTGGCCGGCTTGCAAAAACTAGATATGACCCGTGACAACTTCATGTGATAACATTGGCTCCATAGGGGATGGCATGCTCCCTATGAGTTGCCAAGAACAAGAAGCTTCAATGTCTTATCCTAGGGCTATGGGGTCACTTATTTAAATACTAAAAGAAAACTGAAAACTGAAAAACTCGCACACGAGCTTATTTATATACAAGATCCTACTCTAACTGACATTTACAATAGGCTAGGTGAAAATAAACTTCCACCATAGCCACTTAAGTAACTTCCTAACTGGAAACTTTCTTACTCTACCACTAATCAGCAAGAGATAATAAAAATGTGACAAAAAGTTAATTACATTCTTTAGATTACCTTCCAATTTTGAAGGTATGACAAATCTTGAAGGCTTCAATACATGGCGGAAATGCAACTCCATGTACTCCTCTATAGGGTCAAAAAATAGGTGATGAAACTTACTGGGTTGATAACAAAAAACTTGCTCTTCTTTATAGCTTCTCACATATGGTTGAATGTACATTGCAAGTACAGGTGAATGAATGGATGATGCAGGCTGTTGACCCAATTTCCTTTTATCTTCTCTAAAAACATATGCTATCTGATTGCAAGAAATATCCTCATGTATATCAATGAATGGATGTTGATCTTTAACATGCTTCTCTTGTTAAAAGTTTTCACTTTCATCAGAAGGATAGCTACTAATGTTTTTTTCTTCCAGGACAAAAAATTACCTCAACATCTTCATCGTTGTCTCCATAATGATCAAATAAAGGAGGAGTCTCGAATGACATATCAAGATATATTTTCTGCCCAACATGAGAAAATTGTTCTTCATTTTTCAAAACAGGCTGCCTTTCAAGATTCAATCCAGGAAGCAATATCTTATCATCACCATATGATTCAAAGATAGGATGCTCATATCTAGGTCTTTTAGAGACAGGGCTATAAAGAGTATCAGCTTCCAAAATAAACTCAATTTCTACATTTTCCTTATTAAAAAAACAAACAAAATTTTCATCTAATGTACATGAACATGGAAGAGAAAGAGATGATTCCTCATTCAAGGAATCCTCTTCATTATCAAAACCTTCATAAGAATCAATTATATCCTGAACACAGTGTTTATACTCACAACAACTATGACAAATTAACTCAGAGGAATAAAACTTTTGATAATGAATATTGAAAGAAACATGAAACTCTTTGAGTGAAGAAATGCTAGAAGGTTCAAGAGAATCATACCAAATACGAACATCTCCTTTAAGAGAGTACATAAATATCTTCATACACATGTCTTCATTTTGGATGTCAAGTTGTTGCATCAAAGCATGAAATTCTAGAACATGCTCAATGGGGCTGTCCTTCTCACCCTCATAAAATCTTGGCAGCAGATCTTGCCATTCATCAATTTGAGGCACATGATGTGGATAACCAGCTATGGCTGAGAAGTTGAGTGGGCAGAACCTCCTGCCCAGGATAGCTTCCATAGCCATTTAATTTGTCTCAAACCATTGGAGTCGCCAATATTTTTCCGAACAACGGAGTCACCATGGTGAAAGATGAGCAGTCAAAACAATGTGTCCAACTTCAGTTCACCATCTAAAACTGTATTTGTTCATTGTCGTTTTCCCAGGGAAGATATCTTCACTTCTGTCCCTGACAATGATGCCATTAATGTTAGCATTGAGAATAGCATTGAGAATCACCCTCAGACTGTTAGAGGATAAGATCAGTACCCATCAAAATGTAAAATGTATTAAAATGGTTTGAGTAGGTGGATCGACAAGACTTTAAAGAAAGGGAAAGACAAAAGATATCATTGTAGATCAATGATGGAACATTGGGCTATGGAGTCATAAACAGTCTGCTCAATGAAGGAATTTAATCTCCTTATCAGACAAAATATTTGTATAATGATGAAGATAAAAATAAGAGAATAACATAAAGAAAAATATTCTCTAATCAGAGATCCTCTATGCAAAGAGAATTTAGATGTGTCTGAATAGTAAACAATGATAAATAAGAAAGCTTACAACATATCCTCTATCGCATCAGGAATCTATCGATCAAAGGAAAATTTTAATCCTTAAAATCAACAATTACATTGAGACAAGATGAAGAATATAACATATAACATAGGAGAAAAATCTAATGAAACAACTCATACGAGTCTTCAATAAAAATACAATTTACAGCTACAAGCCCCTCCAACTTACAAACTGAAATATACAGTCATAAACATTTCTCAAAACTTCCTTTGGTCTCGGGCCGAACCCCCCTCCTCTGGTCTTGCCTAGACATATCATTCATCTGATATATTTATAATCTAAATAATTGACATGTCTTGCTTCTTGGGAACCTCCTTTTCAGTGATTTGTGTCTTCTCTTGTCTATCCTGTTCCTTCTGTCAGAAGGAAACCCTAGTCAGTATGGGCGTGCAGGAGAAACTACCCTCTGTGGTACTTCGTGTTGACAGTTTTCTATCTCCTCGACCAGACCCCCCATGCTTCCATTTAAGGGGGTAGTCGATTGTTCAACCACCAGTCCTTCTTTAATTAACTGATTTATCCTTGGGATCAGGATAAGGCCTTACACCTAGCTTGCCTCCATGCGCTTCTCTCAGATTGGGCCATATATAATCAAGTGATTGTAGAAGTTTCCAAGGGTGGTTTGGATCCACACCGCTCCGACCCCCGCAATCCACCACCAACTTCCACATACCTCCTTAGCTATACCGTGGTTTCGATTGCAGGACCACTCTAATATTTTAGTGCTCGATCACTTTCTGTCCCTGCAATGAAGTGTGGTCGTTGATATTGTCACAATCCACGATCTGGGAATGCCCTAATTTTGTTGCCACACACTGTTGTTGGATTTGTGATCAACAGTCCACAATTACTTCGGGATTTCGAGCTTTGAGATATTTCTTCTACTTTCTCGCACAATCCTTTGAAGTGTTGTATTTCCCAAGTGTTGGATCTATCGACGCGTGTCCTCAACCTTCAATGGCTAAAATCTACTTTGGGACTTCGAGACTATTGGATGACAATCTCTTGAAGTGACTTTCTCCCAGTTGACAAGGCAGCTTCTCGTTACTTCGATGCTTCGGGCTTCAGGAGATTTTGAACGCGGGCATGAATATCTCCTGAAGTGACTTTCTCTCGGTTGACGTGGCAGTCTCTTGTCACTTTGGGACTTCGACACTTCAACACTTCGGGGCTTTTGTATAGTCGTTAATCCTTGCACAAATTTGAAAATCTGACTTCCCGAGAGCTGCTGATATGAACTGTACATGGAATCTCCACCATTGAAAATTGAGCATGTCTGCTTTCTTGTATTTCAAGCTCAAAATGGAATTCTTTGAAAGCTATATTTGACTCATGGATTTTCCCTATGCAAACAAAGGACTTGGTCGGCCTACAAAAACTACATATGACCCATGACAACTTCATGTGATAACACCATCCACAATCCAATGGCACAATAGAGGCGTTTAACAAGATTCTGGAGAGAGGTTTGAAGAAGGCTTGTTGCACAAACAAGGAATATTGGGATGACAGAGTCCCAACAGTTTTATGGGCATACATGATGACCACGGAGAAGATCCACAAGTATACTCCCTTTTAGCTGGTCTATGGGAAAGAGGTTGTTGTACCTGCAAAGTTCATTACCCCTAGTCTATACATCGCACATATTACACACATGTTAGAGGATGAATCAGTTGCCCAGAGGGTTATGGAGTTGCAAGAACTTGATGAGGCCAGGTTTTTAGTAGTCTTTAATCAACTAGTTGAGAAAGGCAGGCATAAGGCTTGGCATGACAGGAACATTAAGTCCAAAATATTTGCGCAAGGATATAAGGTCTTACTTTATGACAGTCGATACTAGAAACATACAGGAAAGTTGCACATGCATTTTTTGGGCCCATTTATAGTTCTGGAGATTCGACACTCTGGAGAAGTCAGACTTGTGCAACTAGATGGTATACTTTGAGCAGGATGGGTGAATGGTGCTCACCTGAAACCCTATATTTCTCATGACTGAGCTAAAGGAATGTTTCTCTAGTCCAAAGGAGCAAGTATAGTAGTTAGATTTGAATTTTTGCAATTTCTTTAAATCAGTTAATAAAGTCGGAGTGTGCATTGTTGCACCGTGACATGTATTTCATTTTTTTCCATCTAAGTATTACTTTGGTGCAGAACTTCCTACTCAACAGCGTGGGATCAGAAGAGCCACAAGTCCATTAAAGACACTCATTAAATATGACGGGGACCCCATTGTGGTCGAAGGAAGAGCAAATTCAAACGCAATCCGAGTCCATGTGCCAAATGCACCTGGTCCAGTCATAGCCTTTATGACTTCCACAATAACCCATCCAAACTCTGTTAGACCATAAATCCGCGATACACGGATATGACATCATTATTCATGACATGATTCTCAACCATTCAAATGGTAAGGCCTGAATTCGACCACATCCCTATCCAAATTTCTTAGTAAATGCCGAAATCCCCCAATAGATTTACCCCATTAAACAGTCCTGTTGAACACCTTAGCTCTAGGTTGTGCCTATAGGTTTAATCATGAGTGGCCTAGGACTAATGACAGAGGCCACCAGTTGGCATGAGTATAAGGTTGCGCTAACTCAATGTAAGACTTATTTTTTTCCATTTTGTAATTGAGATTTCTAAAACTCTCATAGAGCCTGCAAATTCTTTCCGTTGCGACCCCGAAGCCCAGTAGAGTTTTCCTAAGTTTCTTAGAAATCTAGGGAAATGATTCCGAGAGCTACAAGAATCCAGAGTTCTCTCTCCAAGGAAGTAGTTGTAGACGAGCCGTGTGATCCTCAGGTTGAGGTCGTGGGTGACCTCAAAGGGAAGGTCGAGCAAGTGAAGCTCCTCGACCTCGACCTGAGAGACTAGGTGCTATTCCCACAAATGAACATTGATCTGTTCTGGAATGTGTCTCCAGACGATATGGGAGGGATGGATTTTGTATCAAATCTAGAGTTCATCAACCTCTTTAACTCCACAATCATGAACCTATGAGCTTGATAGTCTTCGGCACTACCGGTGAGGTTTTGCAGTGTACCAAGTTCCTCATAATTCGGGTACATGAAAGGAGCCTATGGCTCAATAGAAAATATCTGATTCACACATAAGATATCCATCAACTCACAGGTCTATCCATTGAAGGTGAATACGTCTCAAAAGGGTTCCAGAACCCTAGTAAACATGGGAAGAAGAAGGTTGAACCCAACATGTATGAAATATTTCATACACAGAGAGGGGGGTGAATAACCAATATTGAACCCATTCTACCAGAGACGGTCAGAACATCTTTATACATGATTTGTAGCAAGGTAATGAGGTCCTACTACTAGGGCAAGTGTTGTTTGGATGCCCTCTCAGTGGTGGATTTTTGTGCCAATGGAGTGGTGTTCAATTGGTGTAGCTACCTGTTGGAATAACTCCTGGTAGCATGCGAGGAAGCATAGGAGAAGGGTGGAACCTTCACCTATGGATACCTGCTTTTTGCGTTCGCCATGCTGAAGTGAATGCCACCCTCAGGAAGCCCATTATCACTGAAAGATAAAGGTCGAATACCAACTATTTTCGAGCCTTGGAACTCAAGGTCATACTTGGAGAACATAACATTCAACAATGAAAAATTCCTAAAGTGGTACAATTGGATGCTTGACATAAATCAGAGGTTGCACGTACCACAGGAGCTGCTCAACCTGAAAACAAGGAACATGGCGTTTGGGTTGAATCACCACCATACGTTTGTTTGGCCCAGGCATGTCAAAGCTGAAGATTTTCATTCACGGATGTTGTCATTTTACTTGGATGAGGAGGACTTTGAAAATGAAGTAATTTCATGGACAGGAGTGAAATGCAACCCATGCAAGTCGAGGATGAACTACCTTCTACCTACGGAGATATTGAAGAAGAAGGGACAAGAAGCAGAGGTAGGGATGAGCTCATGCCCAGAGGAACAAAACCAATATGCTCCAATGCATACTGACTCAGAGGAGGAGGAAGAAGAGACACAACCACTGGAATGCAAGAAGAAAACACTTCCCTTATTCCCGCAGCTTCCAGAGCAAGCTATGATGATAGGTTAATATGTTAATGCCATCCTTAATGAAACATTCATAGAATACCCTTTGGTCAAGAAACCTAGGACTGGGCTATCCCCAATGAAGATCCTGAAACCTCATTCATATCGTCAATTGTACCTTGTACTTGAGCAGTCGCTCGAGCAGCCCAGACTATAATTGACATCGAGGATGACCCTGAGACAGATACCATTGCATCCACCACCATTATCACTAAACAACACCCATCACCCCCACAATCCCAATTGCCACCGCAAGAAATGACCATCCAACCCCAAACCATTGAACCAGAGTCCATGCAGTTGGATCCCCTTGAACTATCCGAACAACTATCAGAACTCACTGGCCTGGCCCTAGAAGTACCAAGCTAGTCAATTGTTCCATTTGTTCCGATCTAGGACACACCACCTTTGTCAAAGACTTATATTGTTCCCATACTGCAATACCCAAGCCCTCAACGCCCTCTCTCAGTAATCAATGTTGAGAGTGCATCCAAAGAGGCCAAACCACAGATACCATGGTCTAGAAACAGGCAAAAGTACCAGAGTTTTAGAAGGAACCTGAATCAACATCAGGACAGAGTGCAACCTGGTTGTAAGAACAACTGGGGATAGTACTCGAGAACCCACAATAATGCACATAGCTAGTGTAAATCTATTTGGTGAAAGCATAGATACTTCCATTCCTTCCATCAGTGGTAAGGATGAGACTTGTGCAACCGCCACAAGGTCCATCTATAGGCGAGGAAAAGGTGGAGACACCGTCAGAAAATTCAATGGCTAGTGGAATCCCAATGCAGGTCTGAGTACCTAGGAAGTCCATTGCTTATTCTGGTGACTTCTCTCAATGGCCATCAATGCATCTAATTGGGATGATCAGAGCTTCAACTGATCAATTGGAGCAGAGGCTCCAGCAGGCAGAACGTGACCCATAGTATTCTGAGGAGGAGGTACTCCTTTCCCAATCACGTTGGATGTAGGAGGAGTGTGGAAATATCCAGGTGGAGTAGAAACTGGAAAGGGTCTAGGAAAATCTTGCAGAAGCCTGGCCAGTGATTCGAAGGAAAACACCGAAACTGGCTAAATACAGTGCAACAAGAGAGCCGATGCAGTAGATCAAGTTACTACAAGGAGCATTGTCAAAGTTGGCCATTCATACTGAGAACCTTGAAGCACAATTGCAGGAGAGTCAGATGGAAGCAGAAAAACAACTCTAGAATCTTCAAGAGCAAATGGAAAGAGTTGTTCTCGAAGGAAATAATGCAAGGGAAACCCTGCACAAGAAAACTGTAGAATGCACAAAGATTTTCCAGGAATTTAGTGACTAGATGGGGAAAATTTCACAACGCAACTAGACCCTGAAGGATTTGTGCACGAAGATCCATTCGCTTAATGAGGAATTTTCCATCGCCATGGATCCACTGGAGCAACAGGAAAATTTTGATCAGATCCAACAAGCCGATAATGATCTGAATGCTCTATTTGAATCATATTTGGTAGCTAAGAAAGAGCTATGGGAGTTTTGACCAGTTTTTTAGACAACATACATGAAGATGCATCAGGTAGATGCTACATTCGACTCAGAATGGAACTCCCTAGTCACATCCAAGCCTAAGGGATGCATTACATATGCGACTCAACAGTTCATGGCTGAAGCTTCACTTCTTGCCAGGAAGTGGCAGGACAAGCTCATCAATTTCCAAGGGATAAAGAAGAGAGCCCTGGAATCGGTCCCAGAGTTGGGCCCTTCATTTGAAGAGATGGAAAAAGAAAGAACTCAAGCAGAAGCTGGGAGTAAAGAAGCGACAAAAGACAAAGGAAAGCAACATGCCAAACTAGAGATCACAGAAGAACCAAGGACTTAACTCGAGGACGAGTCAAGGATTATGGTCAGAGCCTATTGGGCCCTTCGTTTTGTTGTTAGAAGTTGCGCAAGGGATGGTGCAGTTCTAATTTTGGTCAAACAGAAGTTGCGCAAGTCATAGAGAAGTGGGACAACAGAACAAGGAAAGAAATCGAAAACGGTTGGAAGGAAGGACAACACAACACAATCATGGAAAAATAAGTTACAACATAACAAGAACAAGAAAGCATGTGAAGTATCAAACCCATAAATCCCAATTAGCTTATATATAGGAGATGAATATGGTTGTAAAGGGTTGGATTTTAGTTGGATTATTGTTTGTTGATTTTGGGTAAGCGTTAGCTATGCTTCTAGAGTCTGGAGTCTGGCTTTCGAAAACCAGACTAAGTCTATAAAGAGTCATGTCCAGTTTCCTTGGTAGAAGAGAAAGGGTTTTGGGTTAACCTTGTCTCTCAGTAATAGAATTTGTTGTTAAGATGTGGCATGACCAAGTTGTGTCTGTATCTGAGAAGATCATTATTTAATTGAGAAGAACCTTATGAAGTTAATACAAGGAGAGATTCAAATTTTGAAATTATTGTGTATGTTTAGATTCAGATTCTCTTAATGTTGTTTCATATTTGTTTATGTCAGATCTTATAAGTGGGATATAGTTTCTTTATGGCTGCAATGCAGATCTGTTTTATTTAATCTGATCTAGGAATGTTTACACAGTTCCGAGTTTAATCTATCTTGCTCAATAATACATAGATCATAAGACTGTATGGATTTTTCTAAGCATTCTTCTTACCCTTCCCTATTTTATTTGTCTTGGTTGTGCTTCAGGTGAGACTTCTTCCCTTCAAGGTAGATGAAAATGCCAGCGTTCTAGATTACCTAGGTACCTTTTGTTGGTAACCTGATAAGGACCATGGTATGATCAATTTCATGCCAACAGTAGGTAAAAAACATATTATCCCATAGTGCAATTGGGTTCAAAACCCCCAAATAAATGTTCTTCGGAAAGAATCCAGAAGTAATCCATCTCAAGTTATTTGGCTATCCAGTTTTTGTATACATTCCAAAAGAGAAGAGATCCAATATGGACCCTTCAAGAAAGAAGGGAATATTTGTTGGATACTATGAGGTCTCTAAGGCCTTCAAAATTTACATACCAGGTTACCATCATATTTAGATCAACAGAGATGTAACCTTTGATGAAGATGAAGCACTCAATAAATCAAGAAGATTCCATCTTGAAGAAGATATTGTATCTCCTAGAGTTGCAAAACCATTAAGGGAAGTTACAAATACCCCTGATGATGAGATTCATGAATATCATGATATGATATAATCTCAAGAACCTCCCTAGATGACGATCTCTCACAAGAGAAAGCTAGCTTGGGCAAGGGAACTCATTCAATATGGAGAGAAGTATGGTGCCCTAGAAGGAACCATGATACAAGTCAATAAACCTAATTTGTTCTCTAGTTATATGGATTTGATGTGTGATCTCATAGAGAAGGAGCCTACTTTCTTTGAAGAAGCCATTTAGAAGAAAGAATGGGCATATTCCATGATATCAGAATACCAATCAATTATAAAGAATGATGTATGGGAAATAGTTCCCAGACCAAAGAGCAAAGATGTGGTATCTTCCAAATGGTTATACAAGATAAAACACGTAGATGATGGAATTATTGAGAAATATAAAGAAAGGTTTGTAGCTCGTGGTTTTTCGTAAAAGGAAGGCATTGACTATGAAGAGACATTTTCTCCTATAGCCAGATACACATCTTTTAGAACCATCATAGCTCTTGCAACTAAGATGAAGTGGAGGTTACACCAGATGGATATGAAAACAACCTTCTTAAATGGTGTCATTGAAGAAGAAGTGTATATAGAAAAACCTCAAGGGTTCGAAGTTGAATATAGAAAGACTCATGTATGTAGGTTGAAGAAGGTTCTGTATGGATTGAGGAAAGCTCCTAGAGCTTGGTATGGAAGGATTGACAGTTTATTGAAGAGCTTGGGATTTACCAAGAGTAAAGATGATTCTAACCCTTACTTCAAGGTTATGAATGATAAGATAGTTATATTGTTGTTATATGTGGATGACTTGTTCTTAACTAGAGAAGAAAATATCATCACTGATTGTAAGAAGAAGCTCGTTGTAGAATTTGAGATGAAATACCTAGGCCTAATGCATTATTTCTTAAGTATTGAGTTCTGGCAGAGCCTAGAGAAGATCTTCCTTAACCAAGGGAAGAATGCAGTTGAAATACTGAAGAGGTTTTATATGTTGGAGTGTAAATCCATGAACACACCCATGGAAACAAAGTTGAAGCTCCTGGTTGATACTTCATTAGAATTGGTTGATGCTACACTTTATAGACAAATCATTGGATCATTTATGTATCTAACGAATACCAGGCCAGATATATTTTTTGCTGTGAATACCTTGATTCAGTATCTGGTTGAGCCCAGACGTGTTCACCTTTCTACTGAAAAACATGTGATGAGATACCTTAAATGTATGTTGGACTTTGGTCTCTGTTATAATGGATATCATGACTTCAGACTGATTGGTTATACTGATTCATATTGGGATGGAAGTGTTTCTGATAGAAAGAGCACTTTAGGATGTTGTTTCAGTCTGGGGTCAACGATGACTTCATGGAAGAGTAGGAAGTAATCTAGTATTGTTCTCAGCACAACAAAAGAGGAATACATTTCTGCATGTTCTTCAATTTTTGAAGCCATATGGCTTCAGAAGATGTTGGCATGTCTATTTGATATGGAGATGGAATCAATCGTGATTCTATGTGACAAACATAGTTGCATAAAGATGACTGAGAACTCTATGTTCCATGACAAGTCGAAGCACATAGAAATACGATATCACTACATTCATGATATGGTGTAGAGGGGATCTATAAAGCTTCAATATGTTGGAACAAATAAGTAGGTTGCATATGTGTTGACCAAGCCTCTATATCATGTAAAGTTTGAGCACTTTCGAGACAAGCTTGGTATAGTCTAAAAGGAACTCCCTATAAACGTGGAGTGATGCTAATGATACTATGGTATCCTGACCAACAACAGGTAGATTAGTTAGGATTTTATATCCTAGAGGACTGATCATCCCTCTAAAGATGTCGAAGGTCTAGTAAGGACGGTCTGTTAGAGTTCTTGTGCATGTATATGCTATATGTGGTCAGTAGTGGTAGCTCTGTTATGATTTTTATAATCTTAGGGAATCTTATGATTCCCGGGAAGATTTCGAAGGTCCAGTAAGGATGTTCTGTCAGAGTACCACGTGGTATCTCTGTTAGGATTTTATGTCCTAGGGAATCTTATGATTCCTGGGTAGATCCCTAGGGACTGTCAGAGTACCAAAAAAACTATGAATGATGATTTTATTGATGATGAGAAAAAATTCCGATGATTTATAGATATGTCAGTCATTGTTACAGACATTGTTGATGTTTCTTCCCTCTCTCTCTCCTGATGATGTTGTAGAATACCCTTCTTGTTAAGGGGGAGTGTTTAAATATTGTAACTGCAAAGAATATTCTACTTATTATTGAGCTATTGTCTTATAGATCAATCCCCTTTTGTAGATTGATCATGTTGGGCTTTGTATAAGACCAAATCCCCTTTCGTGGATTGGTCAAACCCTAATTATATGCTACTAATTAAGAAGTTTCCCCCCAGGCCTAATTAAACTGGATTTAGCCACTAAGTGAAGAAGTCGACCCTACTTGATGAAGAGACACCACCCTAGCACTAGCCAACTAGTATAAATAAGAGTGGAAAACACCTCATTAGCCCACTCACTCAAGTCACTCATCTAGTGCACAAATTTGAAGGAAGATGTAGTTTCTAGTTTCCAGAAGAAGGAAGAGAGAGGCACATTTTTCAGTATTGGATATTCTCGTGTGTTTGGTTTATTTCCTTGGCATTGTATTGGCAATTTATATTAAGGAATTGTTTGCTCAGTTTTCTCTCCCATGAGGGCTTCCCAGGATAAATGTTGTGTACCTTGTGATTGTGTATGTTTTAGTGATCCTGCTTATGCTATTATTGTCTAGTAAATCGAAAATAACTTAATAGATTCTCTAAATTTAACACAAAGAGAAATAATGTTTCATTTGAGTGACCCAACCGGTGGGATCCGAGCCATCAAATTTGTTCACCTCCACTTGAGGGGGATGTAGGTCCTACTGAAAGTGGTTGGAAGGAAATGATGTGGATTGGGAGGATTTAGGACCTTCAAGGTTATAAGGTGTGGTATAAGAGAAGGCATCTAAGGCGTGCTTAAACAAGAAAGTCAAATGTTTTACTGTTTCCTGGGATTGTTGACACATGGATGTCAATTAAGTGATGGATGTGGGAAGTGATTCAAGCAGAGAAAGACATGAGTTGAGGTTAGAAATACTAGAAGTAAGGGAAGAAATATCAGTTTGGGTTTAATCATTATCTTTTTCCAAGTCAATGATACATTTTTTACAATCTTGGTTGTGGGTGTGGGCCATGGGGATGGGAAAGGGCAGGAAGCAGGACTGCACAAAAAGGGATTACTAGTGAATGGTACCATGATGATCCGTGCAAAGAGAGGAATTATATGGGATAGGTGGAAAATAGGGGTGTCGGGAAGGGGTTGGGTCCACGTGTGGCTGAATAAGTATAGGTATGATTGCAATTAGGTTGAAGAAAGGAATCCAATGGGATAGGTTTCACATAATAGTGCAGACCCAAAATGAATAAATGTTGATATTCTTAATAGGAATAAATGTGTAGTAATTTTGCAACCTGAATGCAGGAGGCAAGGTTGCATGACAATAGATCGTTTCTATTCATTTTCTTTTCTATTTTCATCCGAAGGGTTAGGGCATTGAGGGTTTCTACAGAAAAGGGTTTACCCTATGTTATAGCTCTCTTATATACATGTGAGGTTCAACAGTAGTACTTGTCCCAATATCTCAAGGAACCAACTAAGAAGGATACACTGTACCCTTCGCTGTACTACCCAATTACCCAGGTATTAGAGAGTATCTTCCCGAGTGTTGTTATCAGTGGCAGTATAGCAGTCAGGTGGATGATCTGTTGATATACATAGGGTTTCAAGATACCTAGGCTAGTCTATATATAATTTTTTTTAGATCCCTACTACTTGAAGGGGTACCAACAGGGGTTACAAGGGTGCCCAACAATGCGAGCTTAAGTACCACTTGTATTTCTTTCATGTATGCTTCCCAGATCGCAAATTTATGCATTGAATGAAAAATATCTATAGTTTTAAGATGTCAGAATAGGTCTCTACCATGAAAAAAGTTAACCCATAGTTTCCTACCAAGGAAAGTGCTCTGATACCTGTTACAACGCATTTTCCCACACTCCATGCATCTTGATTTGATTGCCTTCCATTTCCCTCTGCAGGCTTTGTTTCCCCTTTTTTGATCACTCTAGAGCTAAAAGATACACATTTTTATACATTTACATGACCTACCAGTTAGAATTCTCACGTATGTAGATGCTATTATCCATTACAACCCACATACATTGATTTTGGTGCCCAAAAAATAAAAAATGAGTTGAGTTTCCATGCCATGTCAGGAGATATATGATCCTTGACCTTCCGTAGACTGGAAACTCTTTGACTCAACCCTTGAATTCCATTTGGAGGCTATAAATTGAGACATATACAATCCTTTAAGGTATTTAACACATCATAGAGAGACAATACACTTTGGATAAATTTCACCTCAATTGAGTCTGCATCCCTTTGTCCTTGAAATTTTGAACTTCTTGTGTTCAACCCCCAATATTTTCCTATCTTGTGATGGAGAAAATCATTGAATCTTACACGTGAGCTTGAATTTGTGGAGGATTGAAGTGGTGGAGGCCCAGCGCGAGGGACTTAGTTTATCTCTTATGATATGTGTCATTATAGAAGTTTGTCACCTATGTACTTTTGTTGATTACATTAATAGAAATACTCTTTTCTCATCAAGTTGATATGTTGAAAATATTTGTATTTTTTTCCATGGGCGTATTTGTTATGTATGTTAATGGATTATACTAATTTATATGCTAACATTATATGTCATTTCAACATGCTTTCGTATCTTGTTTTTTCACGACAAGTTGCAGGTGCAAAGCTTTGGGTTGCATTCTCAACGTTGGTCTTCTTTGGACATATGGACGAGGTAGGTTTATAGCCTTCTCTTGTCAGCATTTCATTTATACAACATACTTGAGATTAGAGTTGATTTATAGGTGTCATTCTATCTGTTGTGGTTTTCCCCTAGTCATAGAGAGATTTTCATCGTAACAATACCACTTGCAAGGTACCATATCTATAATAATAGAAGAAACAAAAATACTGCAGAGAATAACAACGAAACAATAAAATATATCAAACCACAACACCAAAATAATACCTTTATTGATAGGAAAACATTTTCACTTGCCTATTTGAGGGGGAGATATCTAACAGAGAAACACTTTATTATAATGATTCTCAAGACAAAGACTTTTCATGCCCTCGACTCCTATTTGTACTAAATCTATCTACCAAAAGAACAATCTAGAGGAAGATCTTCTAGAAGCGAAATATTCTACTAGGTCTTCTTACATTTGACTTATTCTTCCTTATTACTAAGACTTACTGATATCGGCCTTTATTACATGGAAAATATATTATTCTACCTATGTGTGGGGTTAGGGAGGTTAGGTCCCTAATAGGTGTAACACCCTTGTTTCTCGCAGCTTGTAATTAATCATAAATAAGAATACCATGCTAAGGCATGTGGACAATGTAAATGTATTATTGTTTGAGTTGTCAATAACTGACTGTGGGGGTGAAGTCTTGAAAGTACTGGCCATGATATCACTATAGGAAATAATGTGAAAACTATAAGAGAGGGTCATTATATAAAATAACCCCAAATTACCTTGATGAGGATAATAAACCTCCTTCGGATCCCAAGGAGAGAAATTAGTTAATGAAGAAAGGACCAGTGGTTGAATTATCAACCACTCCCATGAATGGAAGCATGGACAAAACTGTAGAATGGCATCCCGAAGTACCACTGGGCATGACATACCAAGCTGACTGGAGTTCCCATCTGACAGAAGGAACAGGATGGGTTGGGAACCATCCTAGAAGAAAGAGATACAAATCTATAAGGAGAATGCACAGTGCTCTCCAACGATATAATGAATAGAAGGCCGCGAGCTTGATTTTGAGGGAGCATCTGATAAACCTCGCCCATGTCCATAACAGAGAAAGAAATATATGAAAGTTTGCAGAGAAAGAAACCCGAGCATAAGCTAAAATAGAGAAAGAATCCTTGAGAAATGTGAGAGTTCCCTGGTGATATCATGGCTTGGCACAGGGGTGGCCAGAGTGCTAAGAATGAATGACTCTAATCCTATGGTCGGGTGGAAGGAAGAACACCCACAGTTAGTTAGTTGGCTACCACCTGTAATAGATAAGTAATTGCATACCTTGTGTACTTAAGTGGTACTGTGAAGTAAAGTTGGATATCCTATGAATGTTGCAGGAATAGATATATTTTCTTAATGAATTATACTGTACCCCATTTTGGTGTCTACTTGATTGTATAATTAGGCAAGTAGGAAATTATATGGATGGGATTTGTTTATATTCATAAATGCTTGTGTCCTGTGGGGGTTTAATCTAGAGCCACGAACTGTGAGTTCATCAACCTTGGGCATAGTTTCATGTACGCATGTCAACCCTCCTAGTCGTTCTGAGTCCCTTGAAGGACGAAGTATGTTAAAGCTTAGGAGAGATAGTGAACGCATGCACACGCTTGCTGCGAGGAAAACAGAGATCGAGAGCCACTTAAGTTCTAGAGTTGAGGAATGAATGTAAGGGGTGTGCAAAAGGATTCTTTCAAGTGTTACGTTTTAGAGAAAGAGAACAAGTCTCCTAAGCCTTTCAGAGCCAACCAAGATCAGTAAGAATAGCGATATTGAAGTATCGAAAGGGAAGGATCCTTTGTTCGAATGAAGAATGAATGATAAATTATTCGGGGAGAGCCAAGGTCTGTTGTGAGCATTGGATATCGGAAGGAGTGCAAGAGTTAACCCCTTGAGTCCTTTGGACTTCATGAGTTTGACAAACTGTGAGTTCATCTTAAGGGAAGTAAAAATCCCCAAAGTCCCAAATTTAATCTAGACCGTGGATCCAAGTATCTATCGGGACCCACCTTGACCGTCAGATATGTGAGTTTGGAGCTCACGCGATGGGAGAATCGCATACCGGTGCGACTAAACCTCCGAAGGCCGAAGTCCCAAAGTTAACCTAGACCATGGATCTTTGGATCTGTCTCAACCGTCCGATCTATGAGATTCAGAGTCCGCGCTTTGGGAGAATTGCGTGTTGGAGTGACCAAAACCCCGAAGGCGAAGTTACATAGCACATAGGAGACACTCACAAAGTTACCGATCAATCTACAACTAAGTAAGGAGTGCTTGAGTGAATGTTGCCAGGAGGGCACAAATATCCCTATGAGGAATAAAAGGGACAGAGACCTTCGAGGTCCGAGCAGTTGAAGATCAGAAGAGATAGTGGTAAGAGGGCACAAGAGTCGGGCTTATTCCAAGTCCCAAATCTTGGGAGAGATAACCTTTTCAGAAGCGCAGACGAGACCCCAAGTCACAGGGCTCGCAGGAGGAAGTTCAAAGGTGAAACCTTTGAAACATTTGAATTATTCCAAGTCGGGGAAGAAAGCGAAATCTTAGGAGGAGGAGAAATAGTGGTCGTTGGACCGAGCATTGTGAAGAACATGGAGCGTCAGATCAGAGTCCAGACAATGAGGAACGAGCGTAGAGGAGATCACATATGGACTGTTAGATATGAGTGCGAGGACCAACATTCGTTGGATCCCAAGGAAAGTGTACGAGGTCTAACCCTCTAAAGGTGCACATGAGAGTGGACTTATCAACGTACCGAAGTAATTTGGGACCGTCCATTGTCATGGAGGACAAGTGGTGTAATATCCACAAATTCAGAGGTTTATGGACAAGGAGGAGGACAGATAGTCGAGTTAAATCCTGGTCATTGATCACCAGGAGACACGTGTCAATAGTTCAGTAACTTCGGAGGAATTACTTCGAGAGTTTCATATTGAGAGTTGAAACTCCCAAATCTTGGAGAGTCGGAGAGCCGAAGTAAATGTCGATCGTCAGATCATCCGAAGTAAACTTCAAGCATTAGATTTCCAAAGTGGAATCTTAGCCGTCAGATCAACAACTTCAAGAAATCCATTCAAGAGTTTCTCAGTTGATATTTGAGATTTGCAAAGTCCGAAATTCCAAAAATATGAAGTGAATCTCAATCATTCGATCATCCGAAGTAGATCTCAACCGTTAGATCAACCAAAGTAAACCTCAAGAGTCTGATCGCCAAGGTGAATCTGAGCCATCAGATACTGTCTATTCAGGAGAAGGAAAGGTTTGAGAGTTGAGAATTCCAAAGTCCGAACTTTTGGAAATCCGAAGTAAATCTCAACCGTACGATCAACCGAAGTGAATTTGAGTCGTCAGATCATCCGAAGTGAATATCAAGTGTCAGATCACCTGAAGTGGATTTGATTCGTCAGATCCAAGAGAGACATGGAGAAAATATGAAAACTATAGATAAATATCCGATGTAATTCATATTCGTCAGATCTAAAGGATATGTGGAGCAAATATGTGGACTCTAGGTAAATACCCGAAGTAATCCTCGTTCGTCAGATCAAGAGGACACGCGTTAGTGGATTACAACCTTCAAATAAAAGCGATTGGGAAAAAGGGTGAAGTTTTTGATTTGAGATCTTAGAAGTCTAAAATCCGAAGGAGATCTTGACCATTGATTGAGAAGAGGGCCATAGGACCATTGATCTAGTTGAAAAGGTCAAACACCCAATGTAAAGGCAGGACCATTGATCCAGTTGAAAGGTCAACCACCCAAAGTAAAGGCAAGGCAATTGATAAGGAGGATAGGTGTCCACAGATCATCAACTCAGAATATTGAAGTATGGAAGAGAGCAGGGTTTTGAGAGTTGAAACTCCCGAAACCCGAAATCACGAAGGAGATCTCGTCCATTGATTTTGCAAGAAGTCAAATCTAATACGTAGGTTTGAGAGGGGCAGATTTGAACTGCCATTTTTTGAAGTACTGTCAATATTAGGAGATCGACTGGAATAGGATTTGCACGGACGTTAAAAAGTTGAGGGCGGGCTGCAATTCAAACCGTGGATTTGAAAAGAGGACAGGTGGAGGCTTGAGGAGAATTGCAGGCCAAAAATAAGTTTGATTCAAGCCTCCTTTGGCCACGTCCACAATCACGTGGTCCCGTAAGGTAATCGCCCAAGGTCACATCAAGAAGGGGTTTATCCAGAAAAGGCGTTAACACCCAATACTCTGAGATTTCATAGGGGAGCGAAAGGGAAGGTCGCAGGTGCCATTAGACCTGCACTCGAAATTCAAAAGGGCCTGCGTTTAATTACAAAGCGAGACCATCAGGGTCTGAGAGATTCGTTTTCCTTTTGTTTTTAATATCAGAATGAGAAGGTTCTATGTTTAATTACAGAACAAGACCATCAAGGTCTCAAAGATTTGTTTGGCTTCAGAATCAAAGATCCTTGACCAGGAGGTTGGACTGGTTCCCAAACTTTCCAAATTAGAAACCATGAATGGAGATTCTGTCCTTTAAGAAAAGTGAAATTTGTTTTATGCCCTGTCGTGGGTGTGTTACAAATTGGTATCAGAGCATGGTTACAACACTTGGCCTGCTTGGTCTCATGTACGAGTTGCATAAGGAGGTATTTTTATCTGCATTTACTGCTTGAGGATAAGGACTGCAGATTGAACCTGTGATTTTGGGAATTCTTGTTGAATTTCAGCAGAAGAATTTCTTTATCCCTTTGTCAAATTGATAACTACTCTTACCAGAGTAGGGATATGCTAATTAACATTTATAATAAGACTTGAATGTGGATATCTGAAGGTGGCAACGTTTTTTCAAGAGCCGCTAAATCCCGAAGGACGGATGACTTGGTGTTTGTAACATTGCTTCTAATCATGGGAAGTTGGAACTTCAAGAACTAATGATGGTGGATTATATAATGGTTAATACCTTTGTGGGCTTAAAGCAATATGATAGGATCAAGTATGATCCTTGGCAGTTATAGTTACTTCTTTACATTAAACTCAGAGTATATAACTCCTCATGACCAAAGAAAGGTGATATGGGTAAAACCCTATGGACGCTGAGGCAAGAAGGTTTTCTTGCTAGACGTTGTCGCATAAAGAGGAAAGTGACCCTGGTTGGTTATTGCCTTGAGAGAAGACAACATCAATCCGAGATATTATTGTGAGATTAGTCCTGTAAGTGAATGCAATCTCAAACTAAATGACACTAATGATGAAATTAAACTATCAAGTGAATGCAAGAGGTAAAAAGGTGCAAGAGATGCACCTACTTATACATGAATGGGTATACATGATCATAGGGATGATTGGAAGATCCTTGGGAAAATGATATAGAAGCCTAATATGTGCATGTGTGTGAATGACATGGAAAAAGGTTCAAGCAATAAGCTATCACCATGGATGATTTTAGGGGCTAAATTTCCCTCATGGGCTAATTTTCCATGGTTTTTCCAAAAACGAGATTTGCTATTTTAAAATTGATTTGCCCAAATTATTACCCGTGTTCAATTATTCTTGAGGCATGGGTTTAATGCATTGTGGAGCTTCCTAATATGAAGATTGATATTAATACCAGTTAGGTATGAATGATATTAAATGTGCAAGTGATTCACATGCATGATGAACGAATACAGTTATAGATACAATATGGTTTCCCTGATGAGTGAAATATAAAGCAAGAATTTCTCTTGTCCATAATAAATGAATACTATGGATGCATGGATGACTCCATTTTGAAGAGTCATGAAGTTATGTTCTAAATAATAGCTTGAGGGGGAATGTATTCCCTTTCCTCAGGAAATACTAATATAATTAGATAAAAAGGGTAAATGAGCAAAGATACTCTGTTGTCATAATAAGAGACAAATGATTATGCCTTTAAGAATCACATGAGAAGGATTGTGAACAATCCTAAGTTGACTTATCTTAAAGGTAGATATGTAGGTGGGATGTGAAACATACCTATGACCTCTACATGAAGGTTTAGGATTATGAATATGGTTAAGTACATCATGGATGTAAGTTAACAAAACCCGAATATGTATGGATACATAATTTGGGTACATGAAAAAGATGCATGTTTATATTCCTTATGGGATATTTGGTAAACTGTTGAAGCTAACTCAAGGTTGAGGCCATCACAAATAGTGATGGATATGCAATAAGGAAGTTGCATGC